>OZ007499.1:49277539-49513562 GCA_963931805.1 Microdon myrmicae | reverse complement strand
AAGAGTTATTTTCGTCCCCGGTGAAAAAATATGAAAAATGCAAAAAGTTTATTGAACCTAAATACGTTTAGCCCAATGTGAGTGAAAAAAATGTTAAAATTGAAAAAAACAACAAAATTTATTTTTCGGTCCTTTTTTACTCTATTTTTTAGTTATAACTAAAAAAATAAATAAATAAATAAAAAATAATTCACTCGCAATTTGCATGTGCTTGTTAAAAATATGCTCCTCGATAGTATAGTGGTTAGTATACCCGCCTGTTACGCGGGAGACCGGGGTTCGATTCCCCGTCGGGGAGCCTCTGGCGCAAGACTAATGACCTTGCCCGGAAAAAACAAATCATTATGGAAAATTTAACAAGCCCCAGGACTTGCTGAATAAGGCCAAGACCAGTTCCCGGTTGCAGTGCCGATGATGATGGTGTTAAAAATATGTGTGCAAACTTTCATAAGAATCGCATGCACCGTTTTCATATTATCGCTTACACCGCACTCAAAAAAGTCGATTCGAGAAAAACGCATTCAAAGTTTGGAGATAAATTAGACAAAAGATAAAAGAGATTTTTATCATGAAATCATCGGGATTTTTTATACTAACAACTAGACATCTATTCCTAGACCATAAACAATTCCTTCCACGACTTCGAATTGGTCCTCCAGCTGGAGGCTGTTCGTGCCTCATGCGAGGTGAATACTAGGCTGCGATCAGCGTCTTGCAGCCGATCTCTGTCCCTCTCGTTAGCAAACGCTCTCGCAGCGTACCCAATTTCGATACCCATGTAGTGCTCTAAAAAGCCCTACTACCTTTTTCCCCCATTCCTACATCCAAATCCTAGCTATAATACGCTAAAACGCCAAAATCTTATCAAAACCCACAATAACCCAAACATGAACCAAAATTCGCAATAAACGAATCAAACATTCGTTTATCGCATAACATTTGCCCCCACGGCATAATTAAATCCAAAATCTTGAATTAAAATCAAATTCGCTATAAACGAATCTAATATTCGTTTACGTTTCACATTTGCCCCACAGCATCACCCAAATACAAAATTCAGAGATCATTATCTCTATCTGAAAATTTTCCATTGAGGAAAACAAACAAAAACTCAAAAGCAGATACATTCCCATATCTGCGCAATAGTTTCATAGGAATTCAAGAAATTGAATTCTTATCTAAAAGTAAACACAACATCTCACTCGAAATATCGAGATTGTTGTACGAAAATGTGTATCTTTGGGATACAATATTCGATTTGTTATCCTTCATAAAGGAATAGTTAAGTGATCTCGAGGCCGCAGTCTAAAATCGTCTACAGTCCCTGGAGGAAGTACCCCAGGATAACCTTTGAGAAAATAATAAAAACACATTCCAAAGGATACAAGACGTGCTTTCATTTTTACCCAACAACGGATAACTAAGTATCTCCTGGCCCCCACGGAAGACCAAGTGAAGACTAAGGACAGAGGCTGAATCCAAGGACGTTGCTCTTCCCTTTGAAATCAGAGGAAGCACGGCAACGACCCCTTTTGTGCGACAAGTTTTCAGAAGCTATTTTAAGAGATCACTTAGTCCTTTTAAGGACTAAGGAACACGCTTCCTGAGACCAAACCCCTACAAAAAACATAACACCCATGACTTGCATTGTTAGCAATATGGGTAAAAACCCCTCATTAAACATACAAGCTGCGGTAAGAGCCGCAACTTCAATGATTTTCTAACCACTGTATGTGTGTTTTGGCGCCATTTGCAAGATAGTAGCATTGAAACTTTCGTTGTTATTTTGCGTGAAACCTCCCTCGCATTTTTTTAACAAATCGGGATCTGTCAGTTTTACGTAAACTGGGTAAATAGCCAACAGCGAAGCAAGTTAATGCCCATAAATGGATAGTCTGCATCTTTCTAAATACATGGTAGTTGCCACCTATGATACGAATTTGTATCCGCGGGAGCCGCGACCCTTTAATGACCTATAACTTTGGAACCGCCTAAGATTTCGTTTCCAAATTTTAACATATTATTTTTGAAGTATAAAACTATCGATTAAGCAAAAAAAATGATTTTTTGAACCGAACAAACCGGAATGTCCCCTTAAGTAAGTGGGAAGATCTCTGGTTTATTCATTTTCAATTCGTGCGTCGGGTCTTCGAATTTTCTGAATTTCCTGTCTTTAGTTCAATGGCGGTTGCAAATAAATGGAGTTTCCGTACGAATCTCACTATAATCGTTCCATTGAATGAAGCAAAATTCTTGTCTTCTAAAATCGAGACCATTATTGCATTTCCTTTGTTCATCTTTCAATCTCTTCGTAACATTTACTACACATCCAACATTCTGATTAACCCTGAGTTGTACAACACATTCTATTCCCCCAAACTCTTCGGTAGTTGTTACACGCCGTGTTAATTCTGCTTTGTAGCGTCGCTTTCCAGAGTATCAAGTTCCATTTTTCTTTTAAATTTGTGAGCAGTTTCTTATAAGCGGACTAAGCACTGTGAAGGGCTGATGTAAAGCAAGCATACAATAAAACGTCGAAAATGAAATTGAAATTGCAGACTAAAATCACTTAATGTTTTCAGCGTTAGAATTATGTCTTCGTTTGCAGCCTCAACAATTAATTAATTCCTGGTTGGCGGTTATGAGTTTTATTACCTGCGTACGACACAAAGCCATTCAGTATTTTCATGACCGACTGATCAGGCTATGAGTTCTTAAAATTCACAAACAAAACACTCAATTTGATTGTACTTCCAAAACAATGTCTTCCTTTACGAGTATATTCTTCCATGACCATGCCCAACGCCTTGATTGCCAATAGAATCCATTAAATATGTTATATCATAGCGAGTTTATTCGATTGCTTCCACTTGAATTGCTCGCAATAAACTTACCCCATAACAATCCTTTATAACAATATTTCTATTGTTGCGAAAACAAGAATTGATGCGGCAATAACCGGTAATAAAGTCCGATAGGGGAGGCAAGCTCCAAGTCAGGGCAATCGTCCAATTGGTTTAAACACAGAACGACTATCAATACATCGTACTGAAAATAATTGCGTTCGTGCAGATCCAAAAGGAACAAGTCTCACCATCCTCGGCGATACTTCTACAATCAAAAAGTGGTCACAACGGACAAATGGCGAATTGAAGGATGAGTACGAGTATATCTATTTATTGTCCCATCACCCTGCACAGCCACTCAACTCTATGCCGACTACCCAACTCGAATGGAGGCTAAAATTTATTAGTACTTGGAGAGTAAGAGCATAAAACGTCCTAAAAACCGTCAAATAATAAATCAGCCCTTATAAAACCTACGATAAATGTACAACAACAACATCAATATATCCTGAACCGTTAGATGTTGGAAATTTGGTATTCGGCTCCTTGCACACAGGCTTGATCATCATCGTTTTAGTCATCTGTGCTTATGAAGAGACTTCAAAAAAATTAAAAGAAGCAAGTGAAAGGACGAAAAACTCACCGAAAAAGTCGCAGGCGGTTCGGAGCTATAATCCTGTTCGTTACGTGGCGAAACGATTCCCCGTCAAAGGCGCATCCCTTTTTTATGCGTGTCTCTGGGAAGTTGCACATGCCGGGTTTTAGAAACTCTTTGTGGGCTAAAACCCGCGAGTTTCAAGTTATTCTCAAACGACTTTAGTGGAGTTTGAGCAAGAGGATAAACACGGCTTCTCATCTGGTGAATTATGAATGCAGCAACACGGATCAAAGGAATATTTAATTCACAGCCATTAAGATAATTTTGCAATTAAAGCTTCTAGGGAAACGTTCCAAAATACAGATTCCCTTTGTGAGGTAGACATAGAAGACGTATGAGGTGTACTGTGAAGGATATTGTCGGATACCGACAAAGTACCCCTAATAATCTAAAAATGAAGTGGCAGGATCTAAATGTACTTTAGTGAAAAAAATTATAGTGTTGTTTAAAGGATGTGGTTGGCAGAAAATGTGTCGGTGGCTTTTAAGTGGTTTCTGAGATTTTTCGGATAAGGTAAAGTACTCAGGATATGGATCTGAAGTCAGGAAAGAGGTCGTTTATATTCATCCAGTAAAAGCATTTGATGGACTGTTTGTCCTAGATGCGGAAGTGGCTCTAATTTGTAGGCTTATTATAAAATAATTAGATTCGGACATGAATGAAGGCGGACCAATACTGAAGTCCATTGGTCGTATGGGAATTATTTATCGTGGATAATGGTTTGCTTTGGGTGGGCAGTGCTGTTAATAGTTTAAAATTTCAGAATGTTGTTTATAAGGAGGAATTTTATAGCTTTTGGGCACAAACATGTAACCAACGACTATTGTTTCAGTACGACTAAAGTATTAGGGTTCAAGTTTCTTGTGAGGAAACGTCGATGAAACAATACAGGTGACGTGTAATTGACTGAGACATTAGCTGTTCACACTTGTGTCAGTACTTATAACACTCAACTTTCCTTTTTGAAAGCAAGTTAATCCAATAATGCTTTTCATGATTTTTATATTTGTCAACTCATTATGCCACTGTAATTTTTTCAACAAAAAAAATATTTTTTTTATTGGCTCAATTGATGGATAAACTATTCAAAAATGTAATAAAAATTGTTTTCTCCAATAGGAAAAATGTTATCAGCTCATTTAAACTATTTTATTGAAGAAATTCCTGACGTATGACGACTTACGACGACGACGGGGCTGGTTGAAAAGTTTCCGGCCTAACCTCTCATATGTATACTAACAAAGCGATCGATCTGAAAATGTATATACAAGCTAATGAGACATAGTACTATAGAATACAAGCCAACAATCGGATCTGCTGGCGCCATCTGTAGATCAGGCCAGAAACTTTTCCCCCCACCCGCTATCGCAACAAAGTAGGTGGCTGTAACTAGTTCCACAATAGCCAAAAAAAAACAGGTTCAAAACACTCGTTCGATGCACCCTTTAGCTGCGCCTACGGTTTGCAGCTTTTGCAATAAAAAGGACATCTGTACGACGACTGCCTAAAACAAAAAAACCAAAGGGCCATAGGGGTGCACGCAATGAAGGCGGCAAATGCCGATAGCCGCAGCCACAACACTGTCGGCCCAGTGCAGGCCAAAATTGCTCCAGCTCTGCCAGATCCGAACGCACGGAGACTCAATAGCAGAGCAGAGTTTGAATGAATGAAGAATAGAGGACAGTTTACTTCGCTTAGTACAAGTCGTATACACATATAAATAGAATTACTTACTTAAACGGCTGCATGCGGTTTGGGGGTGGGGGACGAACTTTAAAGTCATTTAAAAACTGGAATGGGGAACTAAGCAAAGATGGATAGAAATCGGGTACTCGGGTGTGAGTTTGAGTGTGTAAGAGTGCTGGTGGTGAGCGGGGTGGGGTCGGCGGGGGGGGGGGGGGGGGGGAGACATGAGACGTCGTTTGAGAGCGGGAGAAGTGACAAGTGAGATTGAACTCAAAGAAGGTAGGGTGATAGTAAAAGGGAACAAGGGCGGCAAACGCCGGATGCCATGGCCACGTCACCGTCGGCCCACAGCAGGCCGAGGCCGCTCTAGCTCTGCTAGCACAGACTCTACAAAGGCTCCAAAGCACAGCGTACACTCGACTAAGAGCTGCCAACTGTGCGAACTCTGTGATCGACACACCCACACGGCGGTAGTGTATCGACAGAAAGCAAAGAGGTCGGGAAACCTCAACCAGCCGTACTAAACTCGCAACACAGCCAAAGCTGTTCTCAGCTTCTGCCGACCAAGTTTCCGGTTGTCTAACTCCCTTCGACATTGGCTGTAGAAACACTAACATATATGCCTAATTGTGGACACCGACGCTGAGATCAGCCTCTTAAAGCTAAAGGTTCTCCACTCGGCATATGTTGTCATCATCATCGTCGACGCTACAACCGGGATCCGGTTTTGGCCTTATTTAACAAATCTCTCCACCGGTCCCGATTTCGAGCCGATGTCATCCAGTTTGGCACTCCCAGACTCTAGGCGTTCTGGTATACGCTATCCCTCCATCGCAAACAAGGTCTGCCGCGTTGTCTCCTTCCATACATCCTGGCACAAAGGACTTTCCGGGCAGGCCCTTCTTCGCTCATTCGAGCTAGGTGTCCCGCCCACCGGAGTCTACCGAGCTTGAGTTTTCTTACAATATTAGCTTCAAGGTAGATCGCGTACAATTCATGGTTATGCCGTCTCTGGAATCATCCTCCCTCACATACGGGGCGAAGGATTCTCCTTAAGCCCTTCCTCTCGAACGCGGCTAAGAGTTAAGATTGCCTTTTATTGAGCACCCAGGTCTCGGATCCATACATGATTACTGGTAAGACCATGTTCTTGTACAGTAGTAGTTTGGATGTTCTGGATAAATTTCGGGATTTAAAGAGCGTTGATAGACCATAGTAGGCTTTGTTGGATTTGATCAGCCGTTCGCGTATTTCTTCTTCCATATTGTTATCGGCTGATAGTATTGACTCAAGGTAGTTAAAGGATTCCACTACTTCAAATTCGTGCCCCACTACTCTGATAGTTTGACCAGCTTTAGGTATTCTCTTCGCAGAAGTTGCCACCATGTACTTAGTTTTCCCCTCATTAATGTGCAATCCCACTTTTTGTGCTGCCTGTGCGATCGGGGTGAAGGAGTCCTATACAGCCGATTCGGTTCTACCGATGATGTTCATGTCATCTGCGTAGGCAAGTATATGGCTGGACTTGGTGATAATAGTCCCTCTAGTTGTGACGCCAGAGTTACGGATTGCTTTCTCCAACGCCAGCTTGAAGAGGAGGCAGGCCTGACCGTCCCCTTGTCGGAGTCCATTAAAGATGTTTATTGGTTTGGACGCCAATCTCGCTATTTTTACTTGACTAGTTACGTTGGTCATGGTCAACCTACAAAGTCGTATCAATTTGTTCGGAATCCCGAACTCTCTCATTCCATTACATAGTTCTACCCTGGGTATGCTGTCGTAAGCGCCCTTAAGGTCTATAAATAAATGATATGATGGAATTATAAATTCCTGGCATTTTTCCATTGCCTGCCTAAGGGTGAATATCTGATCAATTGCTGATTTGCTGGTATAGTGCCACACTGATATTGACCAATGATGGCTTTAGCGTAAGGGGCTATCCGATCTTGTAGGATAGTGGAGAGTATCTTATAGGCGGTACTCAGCAATGTGATACCCCTATAGTTGCTGCACAGTGTGATACCGCCCTTCTTATGTATGGGGCGAATTATACCACGACGCCAATCTTCCGACATCTTCTCTTGCACCCATACGTGCAACACGATCTCATGAATTGCATGATGTAACGCTGTTCCTCCTTGTTTGATCAGCTCAGCTGGTATGCCATCAGCTCCAGGGGCTTTATTTGATTTGAGCTGTCTTATGGCTTTTAATGTTTCCTCAATGCTTGGTGGCGGCAGCATTTGGTCTTGATTTTGCATTGGTGGAGCTTCCAATTCTTCTGTGAGCTGACCATTTAGCAATTCATTCAGAAGATCGAAGTTACGGTTCATAGCCTTTGTCATTGACCAGAAGTCACGCGAACCAGTGGGGCACTCAAGCAATTTGTTGGTCACTTTGTCATTGAACCATCTTCTAAAGAGCCTTGATAGACCATTATCGTTCAGTGATCATGTCGAATTTTGTGCCTGAAAAAGAACATTTGTGGCACGCATCGCCTTTCTTTGGCGCAAGAAATAAAAAAGGCCAAAACCGCATCCCGGTTGTGGAACCGATGATGATGATGATAGACCGGAGTAGGCTTTGTTGGATTTGATCAGCCGTTCGAGTATTTCTTCCTCCATATTGTTATCGGCTGATACTATTGACCCAAAGGAGCACTACTTCAAATTCGTGCTCCACTACCCTGATAGTTTGAGCAACGTTAGCTCTTCTCTTCGCAGATGTTGCCACCATGTACTTAGTTTTTCCCTCATTAATGTGCTGCGCCACCAATCTTCCGGCATCTCCTCTTGCTCCCATACGTGCACGACGATCTCATGAGTTGTATGATGTAACGCTGCTCCTCCTTGTTTGATCAGCTCAGCTGGTATGCCATCAATCCCGGGGACTTTATTTGATTTGAGCTATCTTTAATGTTTCCTCAACGCTTTGTGGGGGCAGCATTTGGTCTTGATCTTGCATTGGTGGAGCCCCCAATTCTTCTGTGAGCTGACCATTTAGCAATTCATTAAAGTGCCTTCCCATCACTCCAGAATGCCTGCAGGATCGGTAATCAGATTACCCTCTTTATCCTTGTAGCAAGTGGAGCGTGGCGTGTACCGCCTCATAGTGCGAATTATTTGGTAGAACGCGCCTGATGCGGACCTCACTCTCTACTTTTCTCTATTTCACAGACAATATTTTTTACCAGGCACTTTTCTTTTGTCTGTGAAGCCTTTTTCAGATCTTCTGAGCTCTTTGTATTTCTCCTCGCATACCCGTGTCCTATAATATTGCTGCATTGTCCGGTATACAGCATTCTACCGTTCAGTCGCTAGTTTCCACTCATCATCAAACCAATCGCTCCGATCTCTACGACTACTGCCTAAGATGGAGTTGGCAGTAGTAATGACAGTATTCTTAAGGCGTGTCCATTTCCCTTATACGCCCGGCATTCTGGTCCCAGGACTTACTCTCCCTCCGTCGGGCTCTTCGAGGCCGAGTCTTAACGCATGACCAAAGATGTTACTGGTATTCTCATTACGTAGGGCAACTGTGTTGATCCGAACCTGATCCGCGGATGCAATACGTCTCCGTAAGGCAATCCGCGCTCAGAAAACTGTACCACCAAGATAGTGATCCGAGTCGACGTTGGCACCTCGGTACGTTCATACCGTCGTCAGGCTCGAGGAGTGGCGGCGATCTATCAACACGTGGTCAATTTGGTTGCGAGTGGTTCCATCAGGTGATACCCAGGTGGCTTTGTGAATATCTTTTCGCGAAAACCTGGTACTCGCAACGACCGAGTTCTTTGATGCTGCCAATTCGATGACTCGTAGTCCATTGTCATTAATGTTCTCATGCAAACTATGGGAACCTGCGTAGTGCCCAAAAAACCGGCTCCGGACCAATCTTCAAATCACCAAGAACGATTTTCACATCGTATCTTGGGCAGACATTAAGGGCCCGTTCGACGTTGTCGTAGTATTCTTCCTTTTCGTTGTCAGGGGACTCCTCTGTAACTCCGTGAACGTTTATGAGGCTTGTGTTCTTAAACTTGCCTCGCACGCGAAGACTGCATAGACTTTCGTTTTTGCATTAAAGCCGATGATGGCAGGCTTCAGTCTTTGGCTGACTAGAAAGCCTACCCCGAGCACATCGTGTTTTGCATGACAGCTGTAATAAATGTCATACTCTTTTCTTTGAATAACACCACTCACCCTTCATCTTATTTCCTGTAATGCTGTTATGTCAGCCTTATATTCGAACAGGGCATCGGCTAGCTGCTGTGCAGCCCGAGCGCTGTATAGTGAGCGGACGTTCCATGAGAAAATTCTTAAATCGTTTAGCCATTTTCGTTCCGTGTATCCAGTCCATATCCGAGGCTTGAAAAATTTGCCATAATAATTCATTTTTCGGCATATGTTGTGGATGCCCAAAAATCAACGATCCTCCAGACGCTTTTTATCAAAGGTAAATCATCGGGGTGCTGCTATGGGAATTTCATTTCGTTTGTCAAACTGCAAGGTCAATGGAACGGGTGGTTGTTTGGAATTTCTCAAACAAACATAAATCCGGAAAGTTTCTCCGTTGACCTTGCCAATAATAACACAGGAAGGGTTGGTCATAATGCAGCCGAACGAGAACCCGTACCTAGGGCACCTGGGAAGGTCCAGTCCGTGGTCGGCAGTCATCATCAAGCCCTAAAGGCGTTAAAGAGGGGAAAGCGTTGTTATAGCGCTCAGCAACAAACCCTTTAGAAGTCGAAGTTTTCGAGGTAGCCCGGACAGACTCAGGCTTCTCTTCAGTATCGAATAAATATTTCGGTTTTTAGTAAAGACTTCCGTCGAGAGGAGCAACTAAATGTGACTAAACGAATATTTTTGTAACGCCCTGCCCAAAACCAGGCACAAAACTACAGGCCCAAACTATAGGCGCAAACCAGAGCGCGCACGAAGGATAATTGGGCTAGTGGAATTGCTCTCGGCCAGGTAATTTTCCGTAATTCCCCTCGAGTTACGGGTTAAAACGTCAATGGGATTGACCTCTGATGACGAATTGAATGATCCCGTATCCGAGAATGATTTCTTTACAACAACGAGTTCACAATCACTGGTACTTGTACACCGTGTTTATTTAACAATATGTCTTACACTAATAGAAAGGTAACTTAGAATAATTTTGGTGCAAGTATATTGACAATTCGAATGATTTTCCACAGCGTTTCAGTAACAAACTGATCCGAGTGAGTAAAAAGGCTACTTTAGTTATCTTGTCGGACGTTCGTCCACCGGCAGTTGTTGGTTCAGACTCATTTTTCGTTTGTTTAACATGGAGGCCCGACTTGCCTCCACGGAATCTGATATTCGACTGATTATTGCCACCGAAGCGACAGAATACCAAAAATTCCATCCATCGCCTCGGTGACCAATAAGGGATGATCTTAGATGATGGTCAGGGAGAGGATGTGCACTCACACAGATAAGGTTACCTCGCACGCTCATGCTGTGTCCATGAGCATGCGAACCGTGGATATAATAACTCCATAAAAGGAAATGTTTATCCAATTGGTACTGCGTAAGGGATCCATGCTGATCGGGCGCACGTTGCTGGTGTCCTCTGATGTAACTTGCCATGCACGTGTGTGGGAAACAATATTTTCTTTCTGTGTGCAAGAACAAGTTTGAGAATTCATATCGATTACGTAATGTCGTAAACGAATTGGATTCTTAGGAATACGGTGCGTTGTATGCAGGCATGCCCCTGGGGGTAATGCTTATAGGATGTTGATGCTTGTCGATCGGTTTACCGACCGATGTGCTTGTAGGTCAACAAGACAAGGAAGAAATATCTCCCGCACGTGCCACACGAGTTAGTTACGAGTTTTTGTATCGAAATGATTCGAGTCATGTTGGTTTGCGGATGGTGCGACCAAATTGCCTTTAGGGAACATGGTGCGTTTAAAGTAACCATGCCCTTAGGAAAATTATTATTTGGTGTATATTTTTATTGCCTTAGCGCAAATTATTGGCTTAGATTCTTAGGAACCTTTTATGTTGGCAATTGGAAAAGGTAAGTAGTGGCATTCCCAGCGACTACCACAATTCTTGTTTTTATGCTTTTTGTATGCCCCTAGGGGGAAGTTGGGTGTCGTACCTGGAAGAGGCGAGCGGTGGCGTTATTGAAACCGCCACAGTTTTCTATTCTAACTCGCCTTTTGTTTTCGTTCATGTAGATTTGAATGAGGGCGGCATATTTTTTCGGGATTCCCAGCTCAACTACAATATGGTAGAGTCGTTGCCTTGTCACTGAGTCGTAGACTTTTTTGAAGTCAACGAACAGTTGGTAAACCGTCTCTCCATTTTCCCACTTCTTTTCCGCTAGTTGCCTTATTTGGTCGCTTGTTGGTCGGTTCCTACGGAATCGGAACTGGTAGTCTCCCTGTATTTCATTTGCGTACGGTATGATTCTCGTCAGTATGATATTTGTTAGTATTTTGTATGTGGTTGGGAGCAATGATATTTCTCTGTAGTTTTCGCAGTCAGATCTGTCGCCTTTTTATAAAATGGGGACGACTATTGAGGTTTTCCATTCTTCCGGAGTGACTTCCTTATCCCATATTGTTTTGATGAGTAGGTGGATCTTTCGAGCGGTTGCCTCTCCTCCATACTTCACAAGCTCTGTCAGTATGCATTCGACTCTGGGAGCCTTATTGTATTTCAATCGATTTATTGCATCTTCAACTTCGTTGAAAGAGGGCTCTGGGATCTGAGGCTCGGCTGTATGTATGTCTGGTGCGTTTTTCGATCCGAGCCTTACCCCATTCGATACATTTTCGATCTGAGTCTTATCCCATTCGCGTTTTTTGCGTTTGAAAATGTTCATTATTTCTTTCCGAATTGTCGCGTATCTTTCCGCGTTGAGTTCATCATATATTTCTGATTGGATCACTCTGAGATGCCTACGTTCTTCGCTCTTTGCCTTGCACTCATCGTCAAACCAGGGTTTGGAGTTAATTGTTTCATTAAATCCTAATACCTTTTGGGCTGGTTGTTTGATTGTATCTCTGATCGATGTCCATTTAGTGCCCATGTTATTGTTTTCCGTCCTCACTGCTACCATTCTCTAGAATGCTAAATCAATTCGTTAGTTTCTCTTGATATTCAACCCTTTTACGTAGGTCTTTTGGTTTATCAATGTCGAACTTTTTGCTCCGTCTCCCGTGAGTGCCCATGTGGGATTGCTGCGAGGCGACTCCTGATTTTGCCCATCCCTAGAAGATGATCGGAGTCGCAAACTGCTCCTCTATATGATCTTACGTCAAGGATATTCGAGTGGTGTCTTTTGTCTATGAGGAAGTGGTCTATTTGGTTACGCGTTACGCCGTCAGGTGATATCCATGTGGCTTTATGGATTTGCTTGTGCTTGAACATCGTGCTTTTCACGACCATATCTTTTGACGCTGCGAACGCGATAATTCGTGTAAGCTTTCTTTACTTATAGTCGATTTGAAGATATCTCCCTTTCCAATTTTTGGATTGAGGTCCCTGAGGAGGATTTTATCATCGGATGATGAGAACCCATCAAATACTTCCTCGGGGGTGTCGTAGAACGTCTCCTTCTTTTCTTCGTCGGTAGATTCTGTTGGGGCGTGTACGTTTATAAATACATAATTGTACCATGGACCCTGTATTTTTAGCACCGATATTCGGCCATTAATGAATTTCACATCTCTTACATGGGGCGTAATCTTCTCGCTTATGATGAAGCCAGTTCCGAGGTTATGTGCATCGGTATCTCCACACGCCAGTGTATATTCATTGGTTTCGATTATTTGATGTGGGAGTTGGACTTACTGAAACACGACGATGTCCATTTTATATTGTTTCGCGTTTTCTACCACCGTCTGTATCGCGCCTGGTTTATATAGCGTTCGAACATTTCACGTGCCAACGCATATATCCCGCTTCTTCCGTTTTTCCCTACGTCTTCTTTTTGCCGAGTCGGTATTTTCTTGATGATTTGTTCTCTTATGGTGGTGTCGGCTCATCACACCTACGCCTACCGCGTTTTTTGTGGGATTGGTTTTTGTATATTGATTATTCATTTTTGTTCCCACGAGTCTTGGGGTTTCAAATAGTCCGCCACATCAGAGCCCCTCTTTGATATGGTAAGGTCTGGTTACTGCTCTGCCTCTGGTCTGTATTATAACAGCCGGTATACCTGTTAAAATGTTGCTCTCGTGTGAATCGTTCTATTGATAAATTTTATTGTTACTGCCACACAAACTAACATATTTAACAAAAAGTAAAGTGTTTTCTTTTTTCTTTTGTATATTTATAAATTAACGTTTTTAATTTTTTTTTTTCTTCTAATATTTTGCAAACTCGCAAAAAAATATTTCGCCATTTCAGTGATTTTATGGAGAGGGTAAAAAGATTACAAACCTCCATCGCATTACTCATTCCTTGTTCTAACAATTCAGTAATATTAAGGTCCAACAAGGTTCTCCCAAAAGAAGCACTTTTTGCTATTTTTAACTCTCCACTTTAACCCAACTCAAGAGACTCCTTTCAATTCGTAATCATCTGTGCAAGCATCTTGTAGCTAGTGCAATGATAATCCTTTTAGCCGATAAGACCTTCCTTGAAATACATGAGAAACTAACAACTACATACAA
Organism: Microdon myrmicae; assembly: GCA_963931805.1. Classification (NCBI taxonomy): domain Eukaryota; kingdom Metazoa; phylum Arthropoda; class Insecta; order Diptera; family Syrphidae; genus Microdon; species Microdon myrmicae. Next base: position 49,499,710 of record OZ007499.1, on the reverse strand, counting down.
GTTTCAATTCCGGGATCTGTACTAGGTGAAATGGACATGTACTCGTACTTAAGAGGAGCATCACAGTTTGGAATATTCTTATCGGGTACGCTTTACAAGAGCAACTTTAACTTCAAGGGAGAGTTCGGTTCTTTTTGATAACCCCCAGGCTATTAAGGTGCATTTCGTGGGAAGGACGAAGTAAAAGGATAACGCTCCAGTTTGTTAAGGTATAAACGAACTAACGGTGCCAGGAAACCACAAGATTTCTTATCTAATGCTGGTTTAGCAGAAAGAAGGAACTCATTTGTTGGGCCACTCGTTCGCATTCATAAATCCATTACTTGCTTGGATACATCGTTTACAATCAAGTGAATGGTTATCCTCTTAAGCCGCACGAAGGATACTGCAAGCCGGCGAACACACGGAATCAGCCGCACACTCTTAACTTGAAAATAAAAAGCAAATTGTTTACATTTCCTCGATAGATCCCTGTTGGTCACCAAATGATTCTTCATTCCTTGATGTGATGTAGACGATACTGAGGAACATTACCCGATTGCGTGCTTGTTTGTGTGTGGCTGAGTAAGCTTTGAAGCAGTCATTGACGAGCCCCAAATCGCTCTGGAATACAAATCGCACTTACGATCTAAAAAGGACTTCGTGTGTGGAGCCAGCATGTGTGCGCTGATACGAGTACATGCCATAGAGTGTAAGTCTTATCTGAAATTAAATCTCGGTTGAGAATAAAACTTCTCGTTATTATTGTATGAAAGTGTGACTCCTCTTCTCATAATAATCATCATCTTGTGTTGATCCGGATTTTAGCTAGACCTAGCAGACCGGGACGACAGTTAAGGAGGTGAATGGATTTTCCTCCTTTTCTCTAGTGTAAATTCAGTATTCTTGTCCTAACATCGTCATCTCATCCATAACCTTCGTGTTTATCATCTTTATATTGGATACAATGAATTTTTTTTCTCCATTTCGCCCCCTTGGCTTTTGTGGAAAAACGAAGAGAACAGGCCATCATGTCCGTTCAGACTAGAAATTGTGATATACAATCTTGTGAAAGATGAAGCGTCGTCCATAAAGGTGTCCTACGAGTATAACTACATACAAGTTTGTGGTCTATCGAACAAGGATATGACCGGATTAATTTTTAAGTTTCCCCGTAACTACATTGTCGGGTGTATTACTCTCACCAAATATATTTGAGGAATTACGGAAAACAAAAGTACAAGGAGTACCGAAACAAACACGTGTTTCTTGCCTTGCATGCACTAAAGGTAATGCGAATTTATTTTATATTGAAATTTGATCTATAATAAACAAGTTTATTGTAGAGATAGTGACCTTACCGACAAATAGAGATGTCGACCTTACCGACAAGTAGAACTATCGCGCTTCGTTACCACCAAGCCAATGGCGGGAGACAGAGTTGCGTCAGTTGCATAGCACTATCCATACAAGACAGACGTTTACATTTATAATAAGACAAATACATATATTTATACATCCACGTGTATTAACCGTTGTTCTCATTTATTGACTAACCACCCACTTCCAACTATGGTTATGGGCCCAGAGATACGCAAGTAAAGCAGTTACATGCGTGGCGTTCAACAGACGAATCGTCTTTTGGTGATAGTGAGTGAAAGGTTCCCGCGCCCGGTAATACAATCGAAAAGGTGTTACGACTCCAGCGCCGTGCTTCCTCTTTTTATCGAGGGAAGAGCGTGGAGGTTATAATATCTCCTCTTTATAATAACTCCTCTTTAAAATAATTATCGTTTTATTTTTATATTTTATTTATTCAAACTCAACTCTTAAAACTAAACTAAACTCTCAACTCGCTGAAGCTCAACTGAACTTCTAACTCTAACTTGAACTCAACTATCTCAAGCTGAGCTCTAACTTGAACTGACTTTACAATATAAATTTTCCTGTTATTATAGAACATTTTGTTCCAACTAACTGTGTCGTATTAAATGAACAAAACAAATTTCATCAAGTTATTCCAGAAGTTTCTGTCTTATAATTTTGAATAAACTTTGAACGAAAATCAAAGTGCTATGTTTTGAAATGAAAAATGTGCTTGTTATGAAAAGGAGCATGTTTTTAAATGTGCTGTAAGTGACTGGATATAGAATATTGTGTCTGTTTATTTATGAATTGTATTAAATGAGAATGTAAGATATGTGAGGATGTAGTTTTAAAGGTGGTGTTAGAAAGGACATGAGATTAGTGTTTAAGCGAATAAGGGTAGTATTCTGGAATACAACAAAGGTATCGAGGAGAATATTACGAACAAAATGGGAACGGATCAGAAGCCTTCGATCGATAAATTAAATGGATCGAATTACGCCACCTGGTCATATCAGATGCAGATGACACTGATGGAAGCTGATTTATGATCCGTTATAGAACCAGGAGAAGACTCACCAGCGGACAATCCAACCGAAACTCAAAAGAAGCAATACGTATCCAGACAGAGCAGGGCTCACGCCAAGATTGCGCTTGCGGTTTGCGACGAACAGCAAATGCACATTCGCAACAGAGGATCGGCCAAGGAGGTCTGGGACGAACTGCAGAACCTCTACGCACCGAGGGACAGCAAGTTTCGCACAGTGCAACTGAGAAGAGAACTCTACAATCACAAGATGAGCGACAGTGGAAACATGGAGAATTACTTGGGACAGATCAACAAAACTATAGACGATTTGTCTAGTGTTGTTGATGTCATAGACGACAGCGACATCGCGATGATAATACTGTGGGGCTTATCCACCGATTACGATAACGTAGCGTCGAATTTGTGTAATCTTCCCGCAGATGAGCTCAAGAGTGCAATTGTAAAAATGAGGCTACTTGCTGAGGAAGCAAGACGCCGAGAAAGCGGTGCAAATAAAGAAACGGTATTAATGGCCTTTAGCAAAAAGAAGCATGAGAAGAATAAGGAACCGTTTGATAAGAAGAAAGCCAACCCGAAAACGGTATGTTATGTGTGCCAGAAACCTGGACATATTGCTAGATTCTGTCCAGAACGAAAGAAAAAGCAAAACGAGTCTGCAAACTCGAACATAGTGGTATTAAGAACGCCATGCGGCCCAATGGGGATAGGGCGAGACAGCTGAATCATTGACTCCGGCGCAACGCACCACATGACACCGAACGAAAATTATTTCTCAAAAGTAAGTAAGAGTGACAATGATGAAATCACAATGGCAGACGAGAGTACAACGCCAACTTTGGTCGAGGAACTGCGAGCATAAGGATAAATAATGCTCCTACTGAGATCACTGAGTTCGAAGCTGGTGTCCTGTCAGTGAAAAGTCTAATCGAAAATGTGAAGAAAGTCATCTTCGACGAAGACGGATGTTCCATTCTGAGCAAAGAAGGCAAGTCACTGATCACGACTATAGGGAAGGCTGTACACAGTGGACACTGAACCAGGACGAAAAAGCGCATCGTTGAATGCCATATCAAAGGAAATCAACGTGAAAACCTTAGCACTTGACAAATGGCACCGGAGAATGATGCACGTGAGCAAAAACAAAATCCTGGAGATGGCCAAGATAGAAGTGGTGATCGGTATGAAAGTAAGCAATGAGAATCCGACGCAATGCGATGATTGCTTAGCCGGCACATCGACCAGACAACCATTCCCGAAACGCAATTTTGCAAGGGACAAAAATGGCATGGCAAACCTCATACTCGACCTGGTACATGCAGATTTGATGGGACCACTGGAAGAAGCAAGTTGGGGAGGAAACAGATACATGATGAGCATCATAGACGATGCAAGCCGATACGCATACGTGAGTTTCCTACAATACAAAAGCCAAGCCTTTGTGAAATTCAAGAAATGGTTAACTGAAGAGGAAAACCAGACGAATAAGAAGTTAAAGCGACTTAGAACTGACAATGGTCTAGAGTTTTGTTCAAACATTTGGAAACAATATTGTCAGGAAAAGGGTATCATCCATGAGACAACGATGATACATACACCACAGCAAAACGGAGTAGCAGAGAGGCTCAATAGGACGATACTTGACCTATTACGAGCAACGCTACACGACACAGGATTGCCAAAGGCGGCATGGGCTGAACTGGCGGACACAGCTGTATACATAAGAAACAGAGTTACAAATTCTCACCACAACCAGAGGACGCCCTACGAAATTTGGACTGGGAAGAAACCGAACGTGAGTTACTTCCGTGAGATTGGATGTGAGGTATTCGTGCACATACCCCAAGCAAAGAGAAAATCCAAACTCAGCCCCAGAGCGAAGAGAGGAAGACTCATTGGTTACGCTAAGAGAGGACGTGGATACCGCGTGTGGCTAGAAGACGAACAACGGATCGAGGAATCGAGAGACTGAGTCTTCAAGGAAGCACACTACCACGACGAGTCCAAAGTAGCTAACCCGGACGAGGGAACAAAAGAAAATTGCCCAGAAACAGTCCAAACCGAGGAGCCAAGGGAAAATGAGAGTGAAGGAGAACTCGACGGAGATGAGGAGGATACAGTCGCGGAATCATCTACAACGGAGGTAATACAGCTGGACGAAGACGATAATGAACCAGTACCGTCAACACCGAACGTGATCGAAATCGATAGCGAGGGGCGAGCGACACGAACAAGGCGAGGAAGACCAAGGAAAGGTCCCAAACACGAAAAAGAACGAGTATCGCACAAAATGAATTTGAGGCCACGAATGAGAGACCAAAACTATTCAGAAATCGAGATTGCTGATAATGCAGAGGAAACGGGCGGAGCGGAAACCGTACGCCCAGCATTAGAACTTGATCCGGGAGAACTTCGGAAACAGATAAGGACAAAGCTGAACAGAGAAACCCCAGACTAGAAAGCGAACCTATCAACCGTCAACGAAAAAGAGATACCATCGTCTTATCTAGAAGCAATTGAATCTCCAGAATCAGCACACTGGCAGGAAGCGATGAACGGTGAATATGACTCACTGATAAAATACAATTCTTGGAAACTCGTGGATCCGCCAAGCGGAGTGACACCGATAAAGTGCAGATGGGTTTACGCAAAGAAAACAATGGGTGACGCACTGAGGTGGAAAGCGAGACTCGTGGCTAAAGGATGTTCGCAAAGAAAAGGCATCGATTACGACGAAGTATACGCACCCGTATCAAACTTCGAGACAATACGCTTGCTGATAGCAGCTGGAGTTGAAAAGCGCTGGATTATTGACCAATACGACGTAAAGAGCGCTTATCTCCACAGCAAGCTGGAACGAGATGTATACATGTTACAACCAGAGGGCTTCGTCAAAAAGGGTGACGAAAACAAAGTGTGTTGGTTGAAGAAATCAATCTACGGATTGAAACAAAGTGGAAGGTGCTGGAACGAGCACACGAACGAAACACTGACTGAAAAGGGATTCATCAGAAATAAGGTAGACCCGTGCGTTTACGAACTAAAGACTACCAAAGGACGTAGCATTTCACGTAGCTAAATTGGGTCAGTTTTGTACTCGACACAACGAACAACATTGGAGTGCTGCGATACGAGTACTGAGATACCTGAAAGAAATCAAAAAGTTGGAATTGATTTACAAAACCACAGGAAAGGAGTTGATGGCGTACAGTGACACAGATTGGGCCACATCAACATTGGACAGGAAGAGTATCAGTGGATACGTGGTGATATTGGGAAGAGCACCAATACTTTGGAGAAGCACGAAACAAACTTCAGTCGCTTTGAGCACAATGGAGGCAGAATATACGGCTTTAGCGGATTGTGCAAGGGAAGTCATATGGATGAGAAATTTGCTGAACTCAGTTGGACTGAACGAACTCGCCAGGGATCAGACGATCATTCTGAGCGATAGTCAATCTGCGATAGCACACGCAGAGAGTTACATCAGCAAGAGCCGAACGAAGCATATTGCAATCAAACACCACTACGGGAGGGAAAATGTTGCAAATGGAAGAATTAAACTGAAATACGTGACTATGGATCAAAATACGGCAGACATTTTGACAAAATCATTCGGAAGGAATCAACATGAGATTCACCGGTCCAAGATGCTTCAAGGGCTATCCATGCGAAAAGATCCAAGCTCGGGAGGAGATCTTTCCGAGGGGGAGATTGTAGAGATAGCGACCTTACCGACAAATAGAGACGTCGACCTTACCGACAAGTAGAACTATCGCGCTTCGTTACCACCAAGCCAATGGCGGGAGACAGAGTTGCGTCAGTTGCATAGCACTATCCATACAAGACAGACGTTTACATGTATAATAAGACAAATACATATATTTATACATCCACGTGTATTACGAGGGTTGCCTTTTATATTTCGGGATTAGAGAACAAAAACAAATATTGATCATCGAAAATCACTTCATTGTTTTTCAAAATATTCCCCATGAAGTTCTATACACTTTTGCATGCGTTTGAACCAATTGTCGAAGCACTTTTGCCACTCTGATTGAGGTATCTCCAACACATGCATTCTGAATGCAGCAACCGCTTCTTCAGGTGTCGAAAAACGTTGACCTCTCAGTTTGTTTTTTACGTACGGGAATAAAAAGAAGTCATTCGGTGCCAAGTCAGGACTATACGGCGGATGACCCATCAAATCGATGTTTTGGGTGCTCAAAAATGCAGTTGTCCCAGCCGATGTGTGAGACCTCGCATTGTCGTGGTTAACAGTGATCCGTCTTCGGCGGTTGGTTTTTCTGATTTCTTGGAAGACAACTGGCAAACAAATGGTTGTGTACCACTCAGAATTGACTGTTCTGCGTTGTTCTAGTGGTACGGTTGCGACATGTCCAGTTTTTCCGAAAAAACAGGCGACCATTTGCTTGGAAGTGCTTCGTGCGCGAACAACTTTTGTTGGATTTGGCTCATCTTGAAACACCCAGACAGTCGACTGCTGTTTACTTTCGGGCTCATACGCGTAAATCCACGATTCATCACCTGTCACGATGCCATAGACGTGTTTCGAAGCACCGCGACCGTATTTTTTGAGCATTTCTTTCGACCAATTGACACGAGCCTTTTTTTGGGCGATTGACAAATTGTGTGGGATCCAACGCGAACAAATTTTTTTGACAGTCAAATGTTTATGCAATATTGAATGTATGCTGGTCCCACTAACGCCCAAGGTTGTCTCAATCTCACGATAGGTCACATGACGATCTTCCAATATCAGTTCGCGCACAGCATCAATGGTTTTCGGAACAACAACTGATTTTGGACGACCTTCACGAAATTCATCTTGGAGTGAACTACGACCACGATTGAATTCACCATACCATCGATAAACACTGGTCCTTGATGGAGCTTCATCGCCAAAAATTGAATTAAGTTCATCCATGCACTGTTGCTGAGTTAATCCACGCCGAAAGTTGTAAAAAATAATCGCACGAAAATGTTGACGATTTAATTCCATTTTTGGGCCGAGATGAATCTTTTAAGGTACTGTAAACAACACAAATAGCGCTCGTATGTCAAAACGTTCTGAGTGCGTATAACCTCAAAAATGTCCAACTTTACGACAGAGCTGTCAATTGCCGGATTGCAAGGCTAGGGATGCCAAATCCCGAAACATAAGAGGCAACCCTCGTAACCGTTGTTCTTATTTATTGACTTGCCACCCACTTCCAACATTTATATTTAAATTTAATATAATGTGAAGCCGGACAAAAAAACGTGGACAGTCAGAAAAGATGGCGAGGCATATTAGTCCCAAACGTTAAGATGACGGGAAAGATTTACTAGTATACAGTAAATTCTTCAGTTGCGTCGTTTGGTTGAACGATCTAATAATCAGCCGGAGAGACTCTCTAAAGTGAAACAGAAGAACAAATAGGTTGAGTTAGGATGGACTTGTGATCATTGTCTCTAGATTGTCAACCACTTTGGTTTCTCATTACGTTGGCGACAAAGACCCAAATCAATTATTAATGAATAACCACTAAGGTGAACCAGTCATCGTATCATACAAATGGTGATGATAACATCTATGGTAATTGTGAATCCAAAGACATTTGAATTTATAGCGTTGAGAACAACGAGAATCTTCCCCTACTCCGGAACTATCAGACGCGGGTAGATACAAAATAATTAAACGAGTTGATGTTGCTTGATAATATCATGAATTCTTAAGGGAAATGTTTGGCTATAAACATGTATCAACACCAATAAAAAATTCGCATATACACTAGAAAACCTGGAACAACTCAAGAAAAGAATTGTTGAAGCATGGAATAGTACACCGGACAGCACTTTAAACAATCTTATTTCCAGTCTACTACGAAGATTGTTAACTATTAGATTTCGTATTAAATAAACTATTATACAAAAAATTAAAATATTAATGTATTGAGTTTATACTTTTCACTGGGGAAATTAGGGCTTTTTCAGAAAATTACTATTCCTGGTAAAAAAGCAACAACCCATTAAAGGGCTTTCCTTGAGTTGATGTCGGTTGACAATATTTTGTCACAAAACTAGTCATAAAAGTTTATTATTCAATCCAGGAAAATTGAAAATTTACGTTTGTCTATTATTTTCCACAGCACTGTAAATACCAAACTTAACTAAACTGTACCTGTACTAAATTGCCCATGCCAACCTTATGGGAGCCAATAGAGCACTTTTAACGCTGCACAGTGTTCCATTTCACACCAATATGTGGACAACATTCAAAAAATCCATTACAAGATTGAGAGTACTGTGGCGGTTCCGCCAAACCCCACGGTTCGCCTTCCTGAAAAAATCCCAATAACTGCTACCCAGTCTGCACAAGCTTTCGCTAATGCAATCGCATTAGCATCTAAATGCTCCACGCATTAAAACAATCAAATTTATATAACCTAAAAGTCTCTGGAAAATAAAACTTACCTTTCATGCATCTCTTCGCATACAATTCCTGTAAGATTTCTTTCTTACCTTATCAGGAATCTCAAACTAATTCGGCACCTTCGGTGTCAAGCAAATCTCCCTAGACGAATTCCTGTAAACAAAAGGATTTGAATTACATAAAATGTAACCGTCACAGGGGCCATAAACATTGTGCTGTCTATTTTTCAGCTTTTCCATGTGTATGATAAATCTCTTAACGTACACATTGGCCGGCGACACTCTTCTCCCAGAAATAATATACCAGCAGCTGCATTCAATTAGCGCAATCGACGCTGAAGCCTATTTCCCTAACGCACACCATGAGTAAACAAAAGACCGCTGTCCTTTATCGGGCATTCTGGCGATACGGAAATAATTCAATACCTACCCTTACTAGCGATGTCATAAACATCATTTCACAGTAACCTAGCTAAAACCAATTAGCACATTTCCACATCGTATCTTCGACTCTTTGTTTAGCCGCGACGCTCATGTTCCAACAAAGATCCCATTAGCATCCGACGATTTCGGTTTTATTTGCTTTACCGAAATCGTATGCTATGAATGCACCACTTTATGCCCTTTCTTTGTTCTAGGTTGGTTCTCATCCATGAAAGAACCATGCACACACACCATTGCACTGAAAGAGTGCATTTCCTACAGCGGCCGCACCCTTAAGAGAAAAGTTTTTCTCTCTCTTCCCTTGTTTCTTAGCCCTAACCTAGGATGGAATTCATGTCAGAATTCCATCCTCGGTGAGTCCAATTTCATCCGTTGACCACGCTGGTCACATAGCTCCCGCTATCTGTAGCGCTGTAGACACGCGAAATTCAACCGCGAGTAGTCATTAGCGAGTCGGGGTCGGTTTCCTTTCGTGCTATAAGCGTACTGTTCGAGTGTCAAAATTTAGCGGTTTACATCAAAATAAAAATCACCAGGGGAAGAAGTGAACCGTGTGCCCGTGTCCGGCATAATACCCCCCCACAGTACTTGCTAATGCAATCCTGATAACGGATAACTGAAAGATAAATAAACAACATCTTCATTATATTTAAGAGCGTGAAAATGATTTTAAAACAAGTCAAAGTGGAGTGTGTTACATCACAGTGCACATTTAGTGATCTATTTGTATTTAATTCATTTGTTTTTTGTTTAGTAACTCAAGCCAAGATGGATTCAAATAACCCGAGTGAATAGATAATACTAATAAATTTTGTAAGTTACTTTAAGAGTTTTTTTAAAGATTCTTTTTAATTATAAAATGTGTTACGTAGTAAACTCCCCCTTCTCCGATGTCTCCACGATGTATTGATAGATTTTATATATGTAGTCAATAAATTGAAGGGAATTTAAAAGTAGAGTTAAGATTTGAGAACCGGTGATTTACATTTTCGGAGTGGCACTCGTTAAAAGCGAGTGCACGATCCTTTTCGTTCTTTCGTTAATGTGTACTCCGCGGAAACAGCTGTGGCCCGTTTTCCTTCGGAGAGATGGAGAGGAAGACGAGTAGTAAAAAGGAACTTGTGAGTAGGACAACAAGTAAAGATCTGGTTTTTTCGTTTGGGCCCCAAAAACAAATAAAAGTTATTATAATATAAAAATGGAGAGATAGAACGATACGGGAGGGTATAATAGTGTTTTTTCACACACCTATGTGTAATTAACTTATTTTAAAATTGTAAAGAAAACGTCTATGGGTTAGTTCTAATAAATCGGTGGCGTTTCTAGCAGATACACACACGACTAGTAAAGAACAACACCACCAAAAGCGAATCCATTAAAGACGTATACCATAGCAATAATATACCATTTCCACATTAGTCGAATGTATTTGAGTTTAGAAATCGAATTCACCATACGCGGCAGTGGCCTGATGGGTTGAGCTTTGGTTCTATATTTTAGTGATTCTAACCGTGATAGCGTCGGTTCGAATCCTCGCTCTTCACTATCGTCGCAAATGCTATAACTGGTGACCCCGACATGATCTGTACGACATAACACACACTCCCATATGCACAGAGAACTTTACTTTACTTGCACACGACTTCTACACAAGGCAACGGCTCACTCGCCTGCTCTGACATACTCTCGATCGCTCTCTCGCTCGATCTTCGCCCAGTCGTTCACATCTCAAAGCTGATCGTAACGAACAAAGCATCACCGCGCCAAGCCAGACACCTCGAGTATGTGCTGCGTTTCAACGCTAAACTGGAGCATGCTCGACACGCAGACAATGTAGTAACCGACGCTCTCTCTAGGACCCACCACGACTATCCGCCAACAGTCACCGACAACGACGCAACAAACAGCAACGCACCGACCGACGACTCCGCCATCACTCCTGGCGCGCCACCTATCACCGAGACAGACACTACGCCAGACGCGCTGGAAATCTCAATGCCCACAATCCTGAGTGCGAACATAATCGCCGAAGCGCAAGCCGTCCACCCAAACCGTTTGCACTTGGTGGACTCCGCCCTACAACTGCAGCTGCTCTCCATCGACGGCCACAACATATATTGCGATACAAAGAAAAACATCATCCGACCGTACCTCCCAGAGCGCCTGCGTCGTCAAGCCTTCAGCATCATTCACAGCTTGTCCCACCCAAGTGGCAGGGCAACAGCCAAAGCACTGGCGCGGAAATTCGTCTGGCCCGGCGTTCGCAAGGACGCCATCGCTTGGGCATGTCACTGCGAGGACTGCCTCCAAGGCAGGACGTCACAACGGGGAGGCCCTGGGAAAATTCAAAGAGCCGGACAATCGTTTCGAACACGTCCACATAGACCCCGATGGCCCGTGGCGGTGCCCCTGCCCAACATCAAAACAATCACAATCGCCAAGGCATTCATGGACCACTGGGTCAGTAACCATGGAACTCCACTTCACATCACGTCAGACAGAGGGCCACAATTCGAGGCAGAGCTATTCAAGAGCTCGCCAAATGCATCGCCCCACAAATGATCCACACAACGCCGTACCATCCACAGTCCAACGGAGTGGTGGAGAGATTTCACCGAACTCTCAAAGCCGCCCTAAGATGCTGCCCACATTCCTGGCTGGATAGTCTGCCACAGTTTTGCTGGGCCTCAGGACGGTGAACAAAGAGGATTTCGAAGCCTCCCCAGCCGAAATGCTCTACGGCACAACCATTCGAATCCCCCGAGAATTCGTCGCATCGGAACCGGCACAGGCAAACAAAACCTAGCAACCCGGCACACCACCGGGCACCCGTTCATCCACAAGGATCTGCAGACCTGCACCCGTGTCTTCAGATGACTCGACAGCATCCGCAAACCTCTCGAAGCGCTCTACACAGGCCCACACCGCGTTATCCGACGCACGGAAAACAGAACGATCTTCATCGCCGTCAATGGCCAGGAGAAAACCGTCTCAACCGACCAAGTCAAACCAGCCTACCTGGAAAGGGCAGAGTCGGCCCACAGCAACCAACCGATCCAGCCCCAGCTGCCCACACCACAAGCCGGGATCCCTGTTCAGGGGGCCGCCCAGTCACGGGGCACCCACATAACCACTACATACATCCACCCCGGCCCGGAGGCAGCGCGCACCCTCACCCCCCAGGCACATTGCAGCAGAGAAATCTCACCCCCAGCGCAATTTGCGCTGGTCACTGCGGGGGGGGGGGGGGGGGGGCTCAGCACAATCCACATAACCTCCACGCAGTCGCCGTAAGCAAAGACTTACACCGAGAGTGGCTTTCGACTAATTAAGTCAAGCACACTCTCGGTCACCCTCACACACAAAGGAGAGTCACGGCTGAATGCGCGTGGAGTCGACGCGGCACTACGTTGGTCTCGCTCACACGTAAAACGAGAACCGACGCCGGATCTTTCCCGCCAATTTCTTTTGACACATACCGCATGTGCGGACAATTGGTGCGAACACACGAGCACTTCGACATCAACCGCCGCCACGATCGGACGTCTACGACAACGTGCAGATCAGCAGCCTTGTAGCGTTTCCGCCAAACCCTACGGTCTACTTACCTGAAAAACCCCCATAACTACTACCCAACTCCCTTTAGTTTGCTAATGCAACAGTATTAGTACCACGCATTTAAGAGATCAAATCTATGATCTTTAAGTCCCTGTAAAGAAAACTTACCTCCATGCATTCTCTTCGCATACCATTGCTCCTTAAGATTTCTTTATTAACTTACCAGGAATTTCCAATCAATTTCGGCATCTACGTCGCCAGTCAAATTCCCTTAGATGAATTCCTGTAAACAACATAATTCGGAATGCATTCAATGTAACCGTCATGACAGGGACCATAAATATCGCGCCGTCTATTTTCCCAGCCGCGTCATATACCTTTTCATACACATTGCCTGGCAACCTTTTTTTGTTTGTCTTACCAATAAACAACCCAAGCAGCTGCATATAATTAGCGCAATAGACGCTGAAACCAAATTTTCCAGCATTTCCTAATGCAAATATGAACCCGGTTTCTATTGCAGCCAGAGATGCCATAAACATCCAATTTGCTTTTAGCACCTTTTTCTCCTAACGTCAAAAATAGCGACGAGGCATCGTGTAAACAATGACCCGCATTACCAGCGGCGCATGTGGTCATTTTTTCCTATTGGCCTTGCCGCCTGCCTGTTTTCGAACACATGCAACAACATTAAATCTGTTCGATCGCGCACATATACCACTGCACCAATAGTCACACCCTTAAGAGAAAAGTTTTTCTCTCTCTTCCTTTTTTTTCCTTAGCGAAATCATTTCTGCATGAGATGACGATCGCGGAACCAAATTCCATCCTTCGACCTGACCAGGTCGTGTCTCCATCGCTACCCTGGTGCGCCCAGGGGAGCGATAATCGCGTGAGTCGAGAGTCGCGTTCGGTAACCACGAAATGTATTCGGTGTTTTCCCCTGTCAAATAACATTTAAACTTAATGATGTAATCATTTTTCAAGTTGTGTATTTATGTCACCGTCATCAATCTGTATACAATAAATTAAAATGAAAGAACCATTTAAATCAATAAAATGTCGGTGATCACCTTTCAATTCGTGTTTTTAATTTACTGTGTTGCAGTGCCTTCGGCGTTCACAGATGTGTGTACCTAATCGTTCTATTGGTCCGATGTTTGTGCTTTTCCATCGATGTTGTACTTGTTAAATACTTTTAGTGGATGTGATGGGGAAGAAGTGAACCGTGCCCGTGTCTGGCACAATACTCCTCCTCCCTACAACCTACACGACGCCAGCAGCCTCGACGACGACGACGATTTAGGGACAAGAACCCGAAAAATCTTATAAAACTACTGGAATGCCGTTTGCTGTTTAAATATTTGAAGGTTTCGAGAGTCGATGTCGGAGTCGCCGGTTGAGGATTCATTATCCAAAAAAGAACCACAGGTAACCTGTAAAATTTATCTAACTTCCCGTTTCGCAGAGTGCAATAACCGGCCGCTAACTGCGGGTGTGGATACCGTATCTGATAAATACCGTTCTCTGTGTCCGACAACGGGAAGACGAGAAAAAGGAAAGAAAGCACCGCAACGGGCAAAAACTAAGAGGACAACAACGATTCTATTGTTGCCACGCCATTGTAACAATTGGTGCAGTCTTTTCTACATTTACTGGTGCCTTTCAAAGAACATGTATCAGCACCTACCACGGTACGAGTCGACAATATAACCAGCGGCGCAGACTAAGTGTATACAACAGACAAAATTGTACAATCTCTTGCTACCACCCCCAATTTATATAACTCTTGGTGATACACCGAATAACATATAACACTGTGGCGGCTCACTGAAGCGCCACCAATTAAACTCCCAATTACCCCATTTTTTAAACTCCCACATAGGGCACACCAGAAAAGAAAGCATGTACTTGCCTGTCCATTGTTTGCGAAAACCTTCGCCTAAAATATCTTAACATATCATTATCGCTGATGTGAAATCCGTCAGCACCAAACAGATATTTCCCTAAAGGCGCGGTTCCCAAAACGCACCATTTACATAGGGCCAATTCAGTTGCAACACGAAGCAACTGACACGACCACCACGGTGCACACCACACCCATTGAAATTGCAGCACACAAGCAAGAGATACTCCCGCTTGGCTTCAATGCTGCAATCACTTCGGTCGCTAAACCGAGCCACATGAAATGGTAACTCGCACCTGGCCGCAAAAAGGGATCGAGAACTCGTCAGTGTAAATACACACACGACGGCTCGACACTCTGTTGATGCCAACAACGTGCGCCCGATCAACATACAACTTTTACGCGGTACCGATCGGACAAACATTTCCTTTTATGGAAATGTAATATCCACGGTCCGAGTGAGCGTACGACCATCTCAATACCTATGCAAAGATATTGGCACCAGCTGCATCCATGTCGGTTTATGTTCCCCTGAGCAAATCCTGATGCCCACGGTTCGATTGCTCATGCACAGCTTGAGGGTGCGATGGAACCTCATCTGTGTGTGTGCGCGTCCTCTCGTTGATCGGCATCAGGATCATCCCTTATATGGTCATCGGGGCAATAAATGAATATTTCGTAATTCTGTTGCTTCGATGGCGATCTTTAATCGCGTTTCAGATTCCGTGGAGGCAAGTCGAGCCTCCACGTTAAATAAAAGTGGTGTCGGTGCGTGGAACCTTTTCTTGCGTCGCGAATGAGAAAAAAGAAAATATTATTTTTGTTTTTACTTAAATACGCAATATTCTATTATGTTATAGTTTTTTACTTTACAACCATTAAAACATTCGTTCAACACAAGCTATTCATTTAATTGTGCTCCCGAAACCAACGGGCAAACAATAAACTATGAACAATAAAATAATTTAAATCAATGTGTTTTATGTAAGGAAATATGTTTTAATCACTCTCAACTAAATCTGGACTAACCCCAATCGGGAAGTGTGTTGCTCGCCGTTGAAACTCCTTGACATTTTCCCTTTTTGCTACTACTTCGCTCATCGATCCGCCTTTAGTAATAATGTGCCGCTTCATCTAACTACGAAAGTCGCGATGTGGAGAGGAGTAGAACCCGTGCAACGACGCACACATACTTACTCCCCCATAAAACCCTACCAGTCACCACCATATTACAAAACAAGGCCGCATCCCAAACTTACATCACACTGCAGATACTACAACAAGAAATATTTCATCTACCCAGTGAACGGCTGTACCACCATAAGTTCCGTTTCACCAACATGGGCTATTTCGGTCCTATGAAAGTCGCTATTGGAAAAGGAACAGAAAAACGCTGGGGTGTCCTATACACATGTTTCACCACAAGAGCTGTACACTTGTGGTAGTATATTAGTTGTTGCTCCAACACGGGGGCGGGTTCACTAACATTCCACTGGTAGTTGATAAAAATTGTTCCAACGGACACCGTTCTCCACACTGAGATACGCCAAAATAAGTGGCGCAAGGCTAATAACCTTGTAGGTGTTTATGCCGCGGGCGTCTGCACGGACGCAGGTTTAGCACAATCCCACTGATGTAGAGGACGACGCACTAATCGCCAGGAAACGACGGCGAAAATATTGTTCACAAAATTGTTCACCGAGCGAAATCAAACACACGGCATTCCTTTTTAAATTCCTTTTTATTTAAAATAAAATTGCTACCCAACAAGCTACTAATACATGGGATAGGTGTTTAGATGTTAATTATTCATTAATGTACAACAGAACATAACGATTATCAATTAATTATTAAACATACAGCGCAACATAACGAATGCCAATTAATTATTACACGTACAGCTCAATATATCGAATGTCACTTAATTATTAATGTACAGCACAACATAACCATTATCAATTAATTATTAAACATACAGCGCAACATAACGAGTGCCAATTAATTATTACACGTACAGCTCAATATATCGACACCTTGAATAACTCTTGAAAAACGTACTCCTACGAGGGATGAAATTTGACTCCGCGCTCTGGATGATAAAATCTGACTGCTTCATTCGCTGCCGACGGAAAAAGACATCGCAAAGAAAACCGCAAAAAGAGGAGGAGCTGCACGATCGACTCGAGGCAGTCCATCGTGATTGGACCGGGGAATACGGCATACATTTCATATGTATGTGTATGCATCGCATACAATCGTCCGGTGATCGAGGATGGTTGCGCGAGTTATGACCCCAACCTGACACTCAGCCCATCTTAACCTGAAGTACATCCATCAACAGTTTTCCATAGTAACTCAACACCTCTTCAAGTTACTGCAACATCAACGTCTGGAGCAGAGACATCTCCGGATGTTCATGGCAACCAAACACCCTGGCAATGGGTAACCTGGCCATCCCACGCAATCCACCGAAAATAGCAACGGGACATTTTCCCACAAGGCAAAAACACATTGTAAGACACCTTCAGTGTCATATTCTTTTTGATCCGTAGAGTTGGACAGATAGCTTCAGTCTTCACTCAACAGTTGTTAAAATCACTTGGTTGTAGCAATTTAATAGACAAATATAAAATATAAAGTTTAAAGTAAATACCGTTTTGTTTTTTTGTCGCTCCCACGTAGTAAGACCATAACTGGCGCAGTCGTACGGAACAGTGACCGGTGGTTCCTTTATAAATAAAGCCGCGAGTGTAATTTAAATCAAATCTAGATCATTAAACTAACTGTGAAAGACAAGTGTGGCCGCTAGTATAATTTAAATTAATCTAGATAACTAAACTAACTGTGAAAGACAATAGTGAAAGGCACCATCGGGGGATTCCAATCCATCATCACTGTAGAACCAAGAAAAGGACAAAGGACCATGCTGATCATCACTATCATCGGGTGCATGTAAGTAAAGTGTTAGTGTGTCTTGAGAATATTTTTTTTTGGTTTTGTTAAGTGCATATGTTTGGTAATTATAAGCTTCATCTAAATTAAAACGTTTCACCTCTGGAATCATATTATACGAATAACTACGATCCCTATCTTGGGCACTCTAGTTAGACTAGTTAAAACTTAAATGAACGTACAAAATAGTTTTGTTTTTTCATTGAGTAATATATTGGTGTATATAGGAATATTTACTTGAGTAATATATTGGTGTATATAAGAATTGAAGGAAAATTTAAACAACAAAATAAAGAAAACTATCGTAAATTGTGAACTATTTCTCGATGAGATATCAATAGTCATTATCAAAGAATATTGACTAATCTTTTTAGATTCCTCTCGGAGATTGGCAATTTATCTCATGTGGAGTTGAGTCTACCAATCATCATAGAGTATTACTATAGCAAACAATATTTGGAATACGTGTGAATAACTTTTCGTAATAATATTTCGTGAAAAAAAAAAAAAAAAAAAAAAACCTTTTATGTCGAAACCGCAGAAAACTAAAACAATACATAGATTCATACCATACAATCTAAGGAACCTACCCTCTACTTCCACAGATTCCGAAACCTCTCTTGATAACTCTCTAAACTCAAGTTCAATCGATTTAACCGCGATGAACAATACTACCGAGCAAAACACAAATCAACAATTAAATCAAATAGACATTTTCAATTCATTAAGAATTCCGGATGCCATAAAGGACCTCCCCAAGTTTGATGGGAACCCTAGGTTACTATACGAATTCCTTAGTAACGTAGAGGAAATTCTTCTCTATGTAAGGGGTATGGATAGAACCCCATATGGGCAAATCCTCCTAAGGGCCATACGAAATAAAGTCGAGGGTCAAGCTAATGAGATCCTCAATATGTACGGTACACCACTGGTCTGGGACGAAATAAGGAACAATTTGATTTTGCACTACTCGGATAAGAGGACAGAAACATCGCTTATCAGGGACTTACATAGTATCAGGCAATTTAGCAAATCTGTCGAAATATTTTATGGGCAGGTAATAGAAATTCAATCAGCACTATGCAATAACATACTAATCCATGAAGAGGACAATAATGTTATTAAAGCAAAAAAGGATTTGTACGCAGAAATGTGCCTTAATGCATTTCTAAGTGGCCTGAATGAGCCATTGGGATCTCGAGTCAGAACCATGCAACCGAATTCACTGGCCATGGCACTGACATACTGCATCAAGGAACAAAACATTTCATACCAGAAAACCCCACAAAATTTACACTACAACAGACCTCTCCAATATAAACCCTATAATCCCCTACAATATAGAACAAACCCTAGACCATTTTTCAGAGAAAACCAAACTAGAGCCCATAATCCGGAAAACCCATTTTACAGGAACAACCCAAACCAACAAAATAATGCAACCTACACCCGACGACCAACCAACTACACACAAACAAACCCAAATTTCAATTCAGGTATTAAGGTAAGCCCCAGCCAACAAAGCAGGAATATCAAACCCAGGAACTTTAACTTTCACGAAGTAAACCATATGGGACGAAACACTCTCCAACTGGATAGTTTTTTCAACAAAGATCCCACCAACATCCAAGATGTAGGAAATTTTCGCATACATGCCTCGCAAACCCAACAGGATACTTAGACCCCAGACAACATCCTGGAGCCCTGCCATATATCAATATCTCCTCTCCATTCGGTAGAGACCTTAAGTTCCTACTGGATACAGGGGCATCAACCTCTTTCATAAACCCAGTATTCATACCCCCAAATAGACAAACTGAGACTGAACCGGTAACCATTACCACAGTCCTCAAGAAATATCAACTCGATAAACAAACAACCCTTCCCATTTTCACAGAATTTAACGAAGAAGGCTCCTTAAAATTTCTAATCTTCAAATTTCACTACTACTTCGACGGACTCTTAGGAATAGATGCACTAATAGCACTAAACGCCAAACTTGATCTTGAAAAAAGAACCCTTACCACAACCAATGCCACCAACAAAATTTATTTCAAACATAATTCCACATCACACCCAATTACAGTACCTGGTCAATCGAAAATATTAACAAGGCTCCCTGTTAGCAAGGAAACTGGTAATATTTATATCAATACAATAGAACTTAATCCACAGCTATATATAAGCCAAGGGCTTTACAATGCTGAACATGGATCCAGTATCGTAGAGATTGTAAACCTCTCCGAGAACGATCAGAACATTATTGTGGAACAACCCCTAGATAGTGAGAATTTCGACCCCGACAACTTCATAGAGGTAAACAATCTGAACATGGAAGTAGGAAACGAAACTGAAGACAACAAATCAACGGTAGAAATACACGAAATAATTAGAACAGATCACCTAAACCAAGAGGAATGCAAGAAGCTCCTCAAATTGTGTAGGAACTATAGCGATATATTGTATAAAGAGGGCGAACCCCTGTCCTTCACAAACAAAATCAAACACAAGATAAGCACAACCGACGAAATCCCAATACATACCAAATCATATAGGTACCCCTTCATCCATAAAGCGGAAGTAAAAACCCAAATCGAGAGTATGTTGGATCAAGGGATTATTAAACACAGCTACTCCCCTTGGAGTTCGCCAGTCTGGATTGTTCCAAAAAAAGAGGACGCCAGCGGACGAAAAAAATGGAGACTAGACATTGACTATAGGAAAGTCAATGAAAAAACTATCTCCGATAGATATCCCATCCCAAATATCTCGGAAATACTAGACAAACTGGGGAAATGCCAATACTTTACCACTCTCGATCTAGCAAGCGGATTCCACCAAATTGAGATGAACCCAAAACACGTCCAGAAAACCGCTTTCACTGTTGAGGGAGGTCATTACGAATTTGTAAGGATGCCCTTCGGCCTAAAGAACGCTCCTTCAACCTTTCAGAGAGTGATGGACAATGTTTTAAAAGAGCTCATCGGAAAAATCTGCTTGGTCTATCTAGATGACATAATTATATATTCCACCTCATTGCAAGAACACCTGCAGAGTGTAGAACAAGTATTTATAAAACTAAGGGAAGCAAATTTCAAAATACAAATGGACAAATGCGAATTCCTTAAAAAAGAAATAGCTTTTCTAGGCCACATCATCACTCCAGAAGGGGTAATGCCAAATCCATCAAAGATAGACGCCATAAAGAATTTTCCCTTGCCACGCACTCGCAAACAAATAAAATCTTTCTTAGGGTTAATAGGCTATTATAGAAAATTTATCAAGGATTTGGCCAAACTAACCAAACCCCTTACTAACTGTCTAAAAAAGAACGCAGAAATGGTAATGGATGCAAAATACACTCAAGCATTTGAAACATGTAAAAATTTATTAATGAACGACCCAATCCTACAGCACCCAGATTTCGAGAAACCATTTATTCTGACAACAGATGCAAGTAACTGCGCATTGGGTGCAGTTCTTTCGCAAGGACACATAGGTAGTGACAAACCTATTTGTTTCGCAAGTCGCACTCTCTCTGATAGTGAGACAAACTACTCGACTATAGAGAAGGAACTCTTGGCAATCGTATGGGCTACAAAATATTTCAGACCTTATTTGTTTGGAAGGAAATTCAAAATTATAACTGACCATAGGCCCCTCACGTGGATCATGAGTCTGAAAGAACCTAACTCAAAACTCATAAGGTGGCGACTCAAGCTTGAGGAGTTCGACTACGAAATAGTTTTCAAAAAAGGAAAACTAAACACGAACGCCGATGCCTTGAGTCGGATCAAGATTGATAAGCCCAACCATGAGGTATTTAACAATACTGAAGAAATCATGAATACGATACATAGCGCGGAGGAAAATTTAGACGATGGAATCCCTATTTCAGAGAAACCATTAAACGAGTTCAATTTATAAATAATCCTAGAAGAAAATAATACAGGGTCACCAATGACTACCGAAACAATTTTTAAAAATAAACAAAGGAGAACTATCAGGAAACCGCAATTTGATGAAAATCAATTGATAGATATATTCAAGAAATATTTCGCACCTAAAAAGTTAAACGCTGTATACACAACAGATAGCATATTCCGCCTTGTACAATCCACATACTCTAAATTCTTCTCACAAAGCAAAATATTCCGAGTAATACGTTGTACAGAAATTCTTGAGGATATCAGAGAGGAGGACGGCCAAGAGGAAATGATAAGGAATTACCATGAGAATTCAAATCATAGGGGAATAAATGAAACCTTCCTACACCTCAAGAGGGATAACTATTTCCCTAACATGAAGGATAAAATCACGAGGACAATAAATAACTGCGATAAATGCAAAATTTTCAAGTACAATAGAAACCCAGCCAAACCCTATTTCGAGAAGCCCGAAATCCCTCTGAAACCACTAGACATTATTCACGTAGACCTATACTCTATAAATAACAATGTTATTCTCACACTCATAGACAAGTTCTCTAAATTCGGTTGCGGCTACACTCTAAGTTGTAGAACCAGTATAACTATTTTAAGCGGCATAAAAAAATTTTTGAGCCTCTACGGCATACCCAGAAAAATAATATGCGACCAAGGTCCAGAATTCGTCTCTAATATCTTTAGGGACTTCTGCAGGCAACACGATATTGTATTACACTACACTTCCTTCCAACAAACTAGCAGTAACGGACCAGTAGAGAGACTACACTCGACCCTTACGGAAATATATAGGCTAATTCTAACAAAAAGGAAAGAACAGAAACTAACCCTAGAACACGAGGAAATACTCACCGAAACCTTCATTACCTATAATAACGCCATACACTCTACAACAAAATTCACCCCATACGAACTATTTTTCGGTCGACCCTATAAGTTTATGAAAACACTCAGATTCTCGAACGAACACGACTATCTTGAAAAACTGAACGAATTTCTTAATGTATTACATCCTAAAATTCAAGAAGAAGTAAGGAAACTAACTAACGCAAAAATAGATAAATTCAACACATCAAGAGAGGCACCGGAAGACGTAGTAGAGGATGAACCAATCTTTAGAAAAGAAGCTAGACGAAACAAACTTACACCAAGATTCTCAAAACACATAGCAAGGAAAAATAATAATATTACAGTTATCACAAAAGAAAACAAAAAGATACATAAATGCAAACTAAGAAAGAGAAACCGAATTAAATAAATAAGAATATAAACACTTACATATATATAAAATCAAAATAGAACCTATTCTACCCACGTACATTCATGGAACATGAGTGTAACTACGGAAGCAAATCATGGTATATGATCATGCAACCGTCAACGTTTTTTTTTCCTCTCCCATTTTTTTTTGCCTCAAAAGAATTTTTATATAAACGAAAATTTCAACGACATATATATATCAAACAAGAGGATAACTCCGGTAGCAAATCATGGTATATGATTATGCAACCGCCAACATTTTTTTTTAGCCTCAAAAGAATTTTTATATAAAAGAAAATTTTAATGACATATATATCAAACACGAGGATAACTGCGGTAGCAAATCATGGAATATGATCATGCGACCATTCAGTTCCTCCTAATCAATAAAAAGAATAAATATACACAAATTATGTTATTATATACAGAAATTTTAGATTTATAAGGTACACATTCATGGAATATGAGTGTAAACAAACAAGGCAGCTAATCATGGCATATGATTACACGGCCACCTATATACATAAAAAAAAAAAAAAAAAAAAATATTAAATACAAAAAGAAACAAAAAGAAGAAAAGAAAAACATAACTATAATAAAGGAAAATTCTACTAACACCCGTTTTCATCTACTAACTTACAGCCTATCACCCACTAACACCCAAAGACTAGAAGTCTTTAACATCCCAAAGGAGCACAGCCTACTGCCTCTACGCCTAGGTCCATCAAGACACATCACTGGCTTCCAAAACCGAATACACATTATTAACCTCGAGGACTATAACAACAACATACAAAACATTACTAACTCACTTTACACTTTCGAAAGACAAAAAACTGACACTAACTCACTTCATATAACCAAACTAAAACTAGAAGAACTTCAAATCAAGCTCCAAACCCTGTACCCTTTCAAGAAAAGGAATAAGCGTGGCATAATCAACGGATTAGGTTCTGTGATTAAACTAATAACAGGAAACATGGACGCACAAGACGCAATAAGACTTAACAACCGACTAAACGACATTAACGCAAACATTACCGACCTAACACGTTCACTAGGGACTGAACATTTTCTGAATTCCCAAATGATCGAAATATTCAAAAATATAACACTCCACATAACCACCGAACAAAAGGTCATCGAAAACTTCCTTAAAAGTTCAAACAATAGAATCAAAAAAGAACATAATGCCCTTTTGG
This sequence comes from Microdon myrmicae, assembly GCA_963931805.1. NCBI lineage: Eukaryota > Metazoa > Arthropoda > Insecta > Diptera > Syrphidae > Microdon > Microdon myrmicae. The sequence continues at coordinate 49,475,617 of OZ007499.1, read as the reverse complement.
AAACTCAATACATTAGTCAATTAAATTATAACATTGACCTACTAACCAATCACCTATCCAACATAGCCGAGGCAGTAACCCTGAGCAAACTTAACATTATCCCAAAACTCCTCCTATCATATGACGAACTATCACTTATAAAAACCCGACTAACAAACCAAAATATAACGATTAACGCTCACGAGCAAATCTATGAATTCTTAGGAGTTCAAGCATATTATAATGGTTCTAAAATAATTTTTAACATACAAATACCCGTTTTATCCAATGAAGCTTACAATTTTTACCAAACAATACCCCTACCAGTAAATGGCACAAAAATATTAAACATAAAGTCATTTCTAAATTATAATACAAGATACACACAACACTTTAACAAACCTTGCCCCAAAATAGAAGGAACCTACTATTGCACACCTACAATACAGGAAGAAGATGCCAACCTATCCCAATGTATTAAGAAACTTATGGAAAATTTCGCAGCCGATTGCCCATTCAAAGATGTGGGCAAGATTCAATCCATATCCCAACCGCAACCAAATACTTTATTACTCATCAACATCCACGACTTGGTAATAAACTCTACCTGCAGACCAAAAACCATTCATGTAGAGGGAACGGTACTACTACACTTCGAAAATTGCGATATAGAAGCCAACGGGATCACCTACAACAATAGACCAGATATATTTTGGGACACCATCCAAATACTTCCTCCATCAAGCAGTATAGTTACGGCCAATACAACAGTTGACGAGCTGAACCTGGAAAAATTACAAATATACAACTTCAAAACTGAAGCAAAGGTAGTTGAACTAGGGACCATCACTAAGACCACCAATTACCTGAGCGGAGCAACAGCCATCGTCATCTTCGGCATCATCATCATAGCCACCGTAATAAGAGGTAAATATACTCACCTAACAACCGTTCAAGATCGTGACAACACCCCACATCTTAACGCTACGGCCAACGCGACATCAGTTCATCAAACTGAGGCTGTTTCAATGACGTCACTTTGGCCTTCGCTCTACAATAAGGGGGGAAGAGTTACGACCCCAACCTGACACTCAGCCCATCTTAACCTGAAGTACATCCATCAACAGTTTTCCATAGTAACTCAACACCTCTTCAAGTTACTGCAACATCAACGTCTGGAGCAGAGACATCTCCGGATGTTCATGGCAACCAAACACCCTGGCAATGGGTAACCTGGCCATCCCACACAATCCACCGAAAATAGCAACGGGACATTTTCCCACAAGGCAAAAACACATTGTAAGACACCTTCAGTGTCATATTCTTTTTGATCCGTAGAGTTGGACAGATAGCTTCAGTCTTCACTCAACAGTTGTTAAAATCACTTGGTTGTTGCAATTTAATAGACAAATATAAAATATAAAGTTTAAAGTAAATACCGTTTTGTTTTTTTGTCGCTCCCACGTAGTAAGACCATAACTCGCGCGTCGCAACTGCATCTCCTGCGTATACAAACAATGCATGGCCTGCGGCTGTGTACACGATTGATTGTGTAATACTTGCCGGCAACCAAAGCATCTGGGGTAAAAACAACACGAGCCGAAGATCTGGTCATCCTAGGAGAGGCCATAAATCAACATTTGGGTTGGTGGATGTGAATTTTCCTAGGTCCGCCGACGGTTGGCGGCCGTTAATAGGGAATTGGATATACCATAAACCATCTGTAATGCAAGTGCTATATTTGGGTATTGCAACGAATATAGGGTGCAGCCATTGCCAGATGTTAAAAGTAAACACTTGATGGCTGCATCCAATTCGTTGCTTGTTTGCGGTCCCTGATCGGTGGAGACCGATAATAGGAAACCAGCTATTGCTGGTAATTAGTGAAATGTTTGCTTTGCATCAGCCGAAACCTTGTCGGCGGTGGCAAACTGATGGGACCTGGTAGCCGCATGCTAGGGGTGCCATGGACAAACAAAAAAAAAACGAGTAATCAAGGAACTCAGTGTTGATTTTGTTTCCATGGCATAAGGCTATGGGAACGAGATGCACTGGGTGCAATGCATGCCCGAGGATGAAATGTTCGATGCCACGGCTAGGTGATAATCTTTGCCGTGGACTTAATGTTTTCAGGTATGGTGGTGGAGAAAAAGGGGTTTGGAGAAAACCCCCAAAGAAAGGTAAGCTGCCTAAAAGGTATTCATGTCAGTTATCCTTTGGGGTAACTGAATTAATTCCAGCAATCTGGCTGGCGGTTAATGCCGTAGCAAGGTTACGTAACCTTGCTGAAAGTTCGACTTCGAGGTAAGTCGCATCGCTTGGAATAGTGGGGATCGAGCGATGTATGGCTCTTCGGGCCCTGAAAAGCCCCACACACTCACTCAATGCCGGTTCCATGATTATGGCCTTGTGGGGATGGTGGCGAGGCGAGGAGATAATATGAAACGACAATGGGACTAACTTCGTGGGTGCAAATACAGAGCAGGAAGAGGTGGCAAAAGGAGGAAGGATCCAGTGGAAGTTCATACCGCCCGGATGTCCAAACATGGCAGAGCTTTTCTAGAATTAGGGTAGTATAAGATTTAAGTTAAGTTAAGTTCTTTTAAATAAAATTATATAAAAAAAAAAAAATTTTTGGTTATATTTAAGAAAAAAAAAAAATTCGACACAAAGTTTTCAAAATTTTTCTTTGTCATTTAAATAATTATAAGTACTGCCACAAACAAAGTTTTGTCGCCGAAAGGCAAATTATACGATAGTTATGTAATGTTTAGCTTAGGACGTCTGCGTAGGACCAATAAGTTATAATATAAGATAATTAAGCTAGAATTTAAGCATTTTTTGTCTAGCATGTAATTTAGAAACTAAGAAGATAAAAAGAAAATAAAAAAATGTTTTAAAAATGAAAATGGCCCCAAACATGGGAGGCGCATGGGAACAGCTCGTGCGCTCGGTAAAAACTGGTTTGTTCCCGCTCTGTGCACGAGGGTCCCTCCAAAGGAAGTTCTCCATACATTGATGACTGAAGTGGAGCATGTCATACATTCACGCCCGCCCATAAGTACTAATACGCAGGAAGAAGAGAGCCTGACGCCAAACCATTTCTTGCTGAGGTTATCCTGCTGAACAACATCGCCTGGTGAATTCAATGATTGTGAGCTCGTGAGAAAAGGGAACTGGAGGATTGCGCAGCGGTTGGTGGAGCATTTTTGGAATAGGTGGATCAAGGAATATGTAACTACCGTGATGCCGAAGAGGATTTCCGGACGACCCAGAGGTCGGAGACATAGTCCTGGTGGTGGATACGTCACTACCACGAAACACCGTATTGTTCTTATTAATAATCAGCGAGCGAATTTACTTAAACACACCATTGATCTGCTTAACAACTAGTGCGTTTGACGCGATTTAAAATCCTACGACTCCGATAACACAACTTCCCCGACACGTCTGGCTGATGATAAGGTTAAAATCTGACTAATTTCAACTGGTAACGTTGACCCAGCCTCTGGTGATTGTGATGGGTTTCCACCGCACACCATCGCAGGAGAAACATCCCTTCCATCAATCAGTGACCAATGGGAGCCGATCAGCTTCCCATTGGAAAGTTCATGCACAATATCGTTTCTATTGGAACGAATGTCTTCCTATTGGAAGGAAGGACAAACGAACGCGCACTGAAAAACGAATAGAAGGGAGATATGCAGCTGTTAACACATTAGCATTGGTAGCCCTAACATTCCTATCATAACAATAGAAAGTATTTTGAATATACCGAAATGGTATCTGAAAAGGGCAAGCGCTAAAAATGCGCATTTGTTTGAATTGGCTAATGTAAATACGTTAGGATCGCTGGTTTATCGCTTATGCGATCGATCCTAGGTAATTGGTGGCAGCTGCATTGGCCATGGGTTTTTATGGGATGATCGTGGGATCAGAGGATGCTTGGTAAAAGTAAACACAGCTAGATTGCTGTGACGCGGGGGTCGTGGAAGTTTTCCTAATGGTTGGCAATGAACATGGGTGCCGACGAGAGGAAACAAATATGTTTTAAAGGGATACAGCGATGCGGATGATGCTGTGGCAAGGTGATGATCTTGCCATGGGATGTTTCACAGGAACTTAAGGTTTTTGTAGGGTAGATTAATGCTGCTTAATTGCAGGTAAGTACCATGGGGTAGGGTGGAAGGAGGAAGGTTTAATAGGGTTAAAGCGATGGGTGCTTCTTCGTCGCCTTGAAGAAACCCCACAACGTAACATACGAGGCCGATGACGGCACGCAGACAACAAAATGCTCGAGCCAGCTGCTCGGTGCATACAAGTGAACGCACAAGCCTGCCGTTAATTTAAATATGAGACTCTGGCGAGAACAACCGAACGGGGACGGGACTAGCCTATATAATGTGAGGCGCGTCCTGTGAACGGGGCATTCCAGCAATAGGATTCCCATTGATAAAAGAGCATTGCACAGATTGCAGACTGAAATAAATTAAATAAATAATTAATAAATTAAGTAAATAAACTAAAATAGAACACACCAAATACAATCCACTCATTTATAGACGATCCGCCCTCGTTACTCAAGCGAGACGCCGCCTTGCATTACAATTACAAATAGCCTGTGTATTTGCTGTGATTGAACAGTATTTGATGTATAAGCTAGTGAAGTATTCCAAAGTGTATCGGTTTTAAGAAGGTTTAATTCTTTTCTAGCTTCACAATAAGTGACCAAAATTGTTCATCAGTTTATTTTCTTAAATAGAACACAGGGAATGGAACGTGGCTTCAACGTTTAAATTATAAAAGATGTGTGGGGGAGAAGTATGGTGTGCTGGCGTACTGCACCGTGTTCCCTTCTTCTTCCATCATCACTATTGTTCCGCCGAAGCAAACTGTTCACTAGTGTGAGGTTTTCTCCTATTTTGCGCCGACACGGGCGCGGTTTCAGTAGAAACACCACCGTTGAACCCTTCACAAAGATTGCCTAGATGCACGTTGATCTCCACTCTAAAGTTCGCCAAAAACTGCGCACGATTGAAGAATAAATAATTGAAACACAAGAGTTGTTGTACGAATCTTTCTTAAACAAAACAAACAAATGTTATTCCGGTTATACACTGGGTCGGAATACAAAGGTAAATCTTGGTTGTATGCACTGCTAGTAGTTCTTCTTACTATAAACCTTACACGAACCACTTGATATCTTGGTTCTGTTTATAAACTAAATACATAAAGTTACTGTTCACGAAAGGATGGAAGTCTCGAACGCACAATTCTCATTTAAAATGAACTTCCATGAAGTTTGTAAATATAGGGTGCTTGGTGCACTAAATATGTCGGCGCACAATGACCCGGCGAACATTAACAAACGACAATCACTGTTTTATAAGATTTCAAATTTTTAAATCGGAATTCCTGCAAAGGGGTTGTATTATACACGGATCAAATACGCGACTTGATTAATTCACACAACTCCTACGGCGCAGCAACCTCGACTTCACTCCAAGACTCGTAAGATCTGACTCTCCGAGACGTTGAGTCAATCGTATCACCAGTCGCAACTCGGGTGGGTTTTCACCGCTGTGGTGAGATGCGAATCAGAGATTTTTTTCTGGTGGCGACCAATGAAAAATCAGTTTGGTTTAATTGGAAGGATTTCCAATGTAATCGTTCAGATCGGGTTTATCTCCATACACTGTAAGTGAGGACAAACGATAATGCATCGGCGGTTGGATGTGAAAGAAGAAATACCAATCATGCAGCTGTTCAAACAAATGAGCATGCGCAGAGGCTGAAAGAATTGCTATCGTAAATGATAGAGGGTATATTGGATAAACAATCCCACAGGCTAGCGCTGAAATGGATATTTGTTTGTGTTAGCAACAAACATGGGACGAGACCGTTTGAGGTAAACACATTAGATCCGTTTCCAATTCGTTGCATGTTTATCGCTTATGCAACCGGTCGGGGATAATTGGTTGCAGCTGCTGAAATTTCGATGAAATAGGGAACATTGGATGGGTACACGATCGTGGTTATGTATACAACTACGTCGATTGTATTTGGTATCCATAGCGCCTCAAGGGTCGAATTCCAGTGTGAATATTTACACTGACAAAGAGTTCGGCTCTTGGCAGCTAGGCGCGAGTTGCGGTATACTTTGATGATTGGATAGAAACCGCCGTGGGTACAGATAAACTATGAAAATCTGCCGCGCAGGTGTGGGACAGAAAACGTAGGCAGACAGGGGTTCCGATGATTGTTTTCATAGTTTTTAACAGTTACCTAGTACGGCAGCCGAAATGTTTTTCGTTTCAGATCAATGCTGAGATGCACAGATGTATCCGGTAATGGAGAACCGATTTCTTTCAGGTTAGAAACGGTTGAAAGGGAGCATTGTACTGCTTGTATACAGGTAAGAGGTAATGCTTGGTAAATTACTGCAGGTTGGGAATGGGGAGTTGGGTTTAGGAAAATGGGTGGTTTTTCGGCGAGCGATTGTTGATCATGAAGTTTTCCTTACCGGATGTCAAAAAACGATTGACTTTCCACTTTGCTAAGCTTTTAAAGGGATGAGTCGTGAATTTCCCCAGTGGCGTAACCCTGAATAAATTCTCTGAGTTTCTTATTAACGCATTGCACATCTGGTAGGTAAAGCGTGTCAACAACAGCCGACCAAATTTTCATCAGTATCTGATGAACGATGCGCGATGGAATAATTATGGTGGTTTTGAATAATAAACATTTGTTTCATAAACTATATTATCATCATTCCACTGAGTAGAATCACTTAATTTTACAAGTGCCAAACCAAACATTATTTAATACCTATGAAAAGTCCGCCGAGATTGGTTGACTCAGGCTTGTTGGTTATCCAAGCCCCCCCCCCCCCCCCCCCCCCCCCCCCCCCCCCCCCCCCCCCCCCCCCCTCTCTCGCTCGCTCCACTCTTTTTAATTATAACTAGGCGGAATAAAACCGTCTGTGAAAAAAAAAATAAAAAGTAGGCGGTGAAAAAAAACCAAAAAATTAAATTATTAGTCGTCGTAAAACAATAAACGCGTGCGCTCGAAATTTAAAACAACAACAGTGCCGTAGAGTATTACACACAATAAAACGCAATATAGAAAATATTGCCGTCGCGAAATAAAATAATAAAACGTAATATAGAAAAACAATGACATAAACCAGCCAGCCGGGCTTTCAAGAAACCAACGCACCCAGCAACCACAATCGCTGCTCATAATCGAGACGAGATAACATCGAGAACCGTAGGTATATTTTCTTTGATTTTTAGGATAAAAAGTACCTAGCAGGCTTCACATCCCCGGCTTTGCGGGCCAATGACTTAAAAGACCTTTTGACGCCAACGCTGTGTTGTCTGTTCGTGGATGAAAATGTTTCGTGTTCTAATCTGTAAGTGGAACTGCAGTTGCTTGGATGCATCTAGAAGAGTTCAGGAACGACGAGACGCAACCGCCACACAATTATCCGATATAGTACCATATTATGAACGTTGATAAACTGTCATAACTATCAGAGACTGTCACGCCATAACTAACAAAAATTCACCAAAAGTTTTGATCGCAATAAAACGAAGGGTGCAGAGTAATACTTATCCGATATAGAGCCTCCTAGTGTACGGTTATGGTACTATCACAGAAACCAACTACCAACTCATAAAAGTTGCACCGCAGTTGAAGGAATAATTTAGGAATGCATATGGGACAAGCAAATAGACATACATTCATTTTTATATATATAGACAGATTACACAATTTTAATCAAAATGTAATCGAAAGGTAAAGACGTGGCATTAACATTTGAAAATGGCTTCGGGCTTATAGCCACAGCAGCTGCATTCCGGACGTTCAATTTTGAGGCACTTTTTCCTGCAGTACGTGACTTATGTCACAAAGAACATAAACTATGTACACATTCGAACCGACGTGTTTGGATATTCATCCACTAGTTTCTTTACAGCAGTGATATTGTCTTCATTACTACCATTTCTTCGACTTTTAGGAGTTCTTGCATCATTCTATCTATGCTGTGTTCAGTGGATGACCTATATAGACAGACGATTATGTGCGCCATAAAAGTCATGAAATCGTCAATAAGTTACGCAAATGGACGATTAATTTTCGATATAAATTTGGTTAATATGCTGACATTACTCAAACGTGATTAGTCGGTATATAAAAATAATTGATAATAAATGTGAACGTGGTATAACTGCTGTTTTGACGATAATTCTTCCGCACACTCTATCTAACAAAAAAACACCATGTATAATAAGGAGCCCCCTGTTTTCCTTTTCTGGCAGTTACAGGATACAACTTAATATCACTAAAAATGCACGGCACAAATACTTTTACGATCGAAATACAGGAAACTGATATTTTGGAGGTTGGAGATAAAAGGCTGCAGAGGTGCGGCCAACCGCTGGAATCCCAGTGAATAAGCACGTACTATTACTTGTGTAACCCGTTTCTTTTTTTAAATTACTTAAAGAACGTTTAGAAGATGATTTCTGAAGGTATAAGGAATTGGAAAATACAAAGGGAAAACTGATTTTTGAAAAATTCGAATCCATCCCATAAAAATGCAAATATACGACTTTATGGCAACCTTCATTTATTTATTTATCGTTGAAGGCGATTTAAGTCCCTTCACTTAGTGAGTTTTTGGCGGTTTTTTATTTATTGATGTGCTTGTGTTCCACCGAAAACTGTTGCAAATAAAAGTCACTTTTTTTCAATCTGGCGATATGCCATTATTTATTATTAAATTTGAAAAAGGATTCGCGGTGACACACTCTTAGTTTTCTTTTTTAATTTGTCTTGACACTATTTATACGATACTCTCGCCGACACACTCGCCCGTTTTCTTGAAGTCTCGCGGATATTTTTTTCTGCGGATGCTATCACTGGTCTGGTTAAATGAATTTTTCTCCAGGGATGAGAAACGTACCCATTTGTTCTTCCTTTCTCTTCCGTTCTTTTACCCCTTGGTGTCCTCTTTTTACCAAGGTATTTCTTCTTTCCAACAGATCGCACCTGCACTTGTCCTACAATTTCGTATTGTTCGTAGGAATACTGTGTGGATGCACCCCGCACACACAGACGCGAACGTTGCTGGCCGGGTGGCCGGAGATATACCGAGGATCGTCAGGATTTTCACACATCTGCGGTATCCCTTTGTGTTGATTATCCGCGTGTGGTTTATGGCCCTGGTGATTCCCTCGGCCGAAGTCATTATCTTCAACTACGATATCTACAAGGTTTTTATCTCCTTGTAGGAATAGTGTCAGTTGGTTTATTGTTTACCGTCTGTTCCCACAATAGTCCTTTCGATAAGGAAAAACCAAATTGCGGTTGGCTCAAGAGGAAATCATAAATTTGTTTATTTCTTGGCCATGCTTTTATCGCATGGGATTTTAATGGCTGTCGTCGTCTGGCCACTTGTCTTTGTCCAGCTAATGGGTCGTTGAACAATTTCGTTCCTGGGTAGTGTCCTTCTATAATCGTGCAGGCATGAGAAATCGGTCGAGGAATTGGGCCCACCTGTCTGTGGACACGTGGGGTTGAGGACACCGGTATGTATAAGACTATTCGTGGACACACAACAAGGTCAATGTGCAGCGAAAACGATCTCATTTCGGGAGCATTTTATCCCAATGATATGTATATGGAGAGTACTCTCCATAATGGGTTCATTCCCCCAGAAGCGTTCCCTTTCTTGGATAAAAAAGGACTTATCCAAGACAAACGTGGAGTCCATATTATTTACCACGCTTTCCGTGCTGCCAGGGATAAACGAATTCTCCACGATAACGATATCTCTAATTCTCCAGATCGCCTGCGTTTTAGTATGGTGATCGGTGAAAGAGATAAATCAATAAAAGATCGATCCCATCCCAACTGGTGGTGGATCAGTGATGAAGAAAGGACTACACGTCCCCAAACATAGTATGCCATTCAGGCGCACCGCTTTCCTTCCCCCTATCCACAATTCCCAATTATTTTTATTTTATCTTTTAATTTTGTTTTTAATTTAATTTTAATTTTTTATTTTTTTATTTTAATTTTTATTTGTATTCCTTTATTCCTTGTTTATGTTTGTCCGTTTTGTTTTATTTTTATTTTGCTTGTCAACCCCCTATATATGTAATTTAAAAAAAAAAAAGAAAAAAAAATTATAAGTAATACAGGATGTAGAAAAAATAGAATAAATTTTAAAAGAGAAAACATATCAATTATTGTGACGTTGTAAAAACAGTTATTGTACGCCGAAAGGCATATGAAATATGATAATGTGTAATTTACAGTGCTTGCGAAGAGCCAGTATGTTAATGTAAGAATGTTATTTGTAAAATAGATGTTAACATTTAGTCTTAAGTGAAATATGTAATTGAATTGTTGAATAAATGTGGATATAAAACAAAAAAAAAACAAAAAAACACCGGTATGTATGTCCCCTTTAGCTAGGCGAAAAGGTATTTAACCCCACAGTGGATTGTGAGTGACGTTGTGCGGTAGCCTAGTAGTTAGGTATGTGTTGGGCTCTCCGCCTAGGCCGGTACTTGCGTGGCAAAGGAGTGAAGGTATCATTCTATTTCTTTGTTTGAGGTTGGCGGGAGTTGCGGTTTCAAGGTATTGGATTGGCGGTTCCCGTACATTGAGAATTCTCGCAGCGTTTTCTCGGGTGCCTTGGTTGAGGGCGCGTTGGTTGAGAGTGCGGTATGCGCGTCATTGGTCCGCGGAGGATTTCTGTGGCTTCAGATGAAACCGTTATGCGGTGGTTCGGTTCTTGCTCGGTTCTTGTCGTTCCTTGCGTTGAAGTGGGAGGTGACAAATGACACGCCGGGCAATTTTCGGCTGTTGTCCTTGCACTAAGAGGTTGCTGGTGTGCCTCTCTTGGTGCCATACCGGGCGCATGTTCGAGGTAGCACGGCTTTAGTCTTTCGACACTGACTGTATACGGTTTTCCGTCGATGTCAAGGGAGAATACACGACCGTTTATCCGTCCCAGCACCATGTACGGTCATTCATATGGGGGCTCCAAAAGTGTCCTTACTTTGTCAACCCCGATGAAGACGTGCAGCAGTCCATTTCTGGGGGCACGAATATTCTTTTGTAGCCGTGTCTGGCGACCGGCGTTGCCCTGACCTTGCGCATGAACTTACGCAGGTTCTCCACACCTGGTAACTGATCGTGGGGAGATTCTCCATCTGCGAAGAATTCTCCCAAGAGGCGCAGATTGGATCCGTATGTTAAATCTGCTGCGGGTGCTCCCAGATCTTCTTTAATACTCGCTCGTATACCTAAGAGGACGGTGGGTAGGGCGTCGAGCCATTGATTGTCGTTGTGACACATCAGCGAGGCTTTGAGAGACCGGTGCCTAGTTCTATCATCCCATTGGATTGGGGGTGATAAGTGGTCGTGTGACTTTTGTGGCAGCTGAGTAAGTCGGTCAGCTGTTTGAAGATTGCTGCTTCGAACTGCGGTCCTCGGTCTGCCGTGAGGGTAGTTAGAACACCGAAACGTGTGACCCAAGTCGTGTAAAATGCTTTTGCTACACTCTCTGCGGTTACTGCTCCCAGTGGCGCTGCTTCTGACCAACGTGTAAAACGGTCGATCATCATGAGGAGGTACATATATCCTCTCGATTGTGTTAACGGTCCCACTATGTCAATGTGTACGTAGGCCAAACGTGCCTCGGGGAGTTTAAACTGTGCTGGTTGCAGTATATTCTGTCGGGTGACCTTGCAGCGTTGACATTGCAGGCAACTGCGTTCCCATTTGGTTACATCTTTGGTCGCGTTTGGTCAGACGAATTTACGTTGGACGGTTGCGGCGGTTGCGCGTCCACCTGAATGAGCCGGATTGTGTAGCGTCTCGTAAATACTACGTCACAGTTTCTCTGGGATATAGGGGCGAGCTACCCCTGTCGAAACATCGCATCAGATTTCGTGTTGGGAGTCGTTGAAAGGGAGTTTACGCAAGTCTAGTGCTGTCTCCGCTTTCAGTAGGGCCTGTGCTAGGTCAGCATTCTCAATATCAACACGAAGTTGGATTGCGTCGATTCGTGAAAAAAACGTCTGCAATTACATGTTGTGTTCGCGGGACGTACTCGATTCGGGTGCTGAATTCCCGATAAAGTCTAAGTGTCGTTCCTGTCGGGGGGACGCGGTCTCCGCCTTCTTCTGGAAGGTGTATACCAACGGATTGGGATCTGTCTTGATCGTGAGTTTAGCGCCCTTAGATCATGTGCCGGAAGTACTTCACTACGCTATATATACCTAGTAACTCCCTGTCGTAGGCGCTATAATATCGCTGGGTTGGGTTGAGTTTCTTTGAGAAGAAACTCATCGGTTCCCATTTTCCGTTGTACTCTTGCTCGAGTACCACTGGCCACTTGTGTTTGCCCAGCTAATGATTCGTCAAACAATTTTGTTCCTGGGTAGTTTCCTTCCATAATCGTGCAGGCATAAGGAATCGGTCGAGGAATTGGGCCCACGTGTCTATGGATACGTGGGGTTGAGGACACCAGTATGTATCAGGTGTACCGTTATGAAGTGAATTTTTTTTTTAAATAAAACACTAATTTTAAATGGGAAAGTAAAAAACATTTTATTCGAAGTATTGGCCATTGCTTTCTACACATTTCTACCACCTTTCTGGCAAATTGTGGATACCACGCCAATAAAACCGGTCGTCTTTTGAGGCAAACCATTCGGAGACCCAATTTTCGACTTCTTCGTAGGAATTGAAATGTTGCTCAACCAACGCGTGTCCCACCGATGAAAACAAATGGTAGTCGGAAGGAGCCAAGTCTGGTGAATACGGCGGGTGGGGTAACACTTCCCAGCCGAGAGCTTTTATTGTTTCTTTGACGGGTTTTGCTGTATGACTCGGAGCATTATCATGCAACAAAATTACCTTTCCGTGTCTTGTGGTTTATTCTGGTCGTTTTTCGATCAATACATGGTTCAAATTGATCATTTGTTGTCGTTAGCGTTGCGCATCAATAGTTTCGCCAGGTTTTACAAGTTATGATACGCCACCCCCTTCTGGTCCACCAAACACAGAGCATTGTCTTTTTTCCGAGTCGACCAGACTTTGCAGTCGATGTTGACGCTTCTCCTGGATGTACCTATGATTTTTTGCGTTTAGAATTTTTAAAATTAATCAATTTTTCATCACCAGTCACAATTCGATGCAATACTGACTTCCTTTCGTGTCATGGAAGCAACGTTTCACGGGTGGTGTTTCGCTTTTCCATCTGCCTCTCATTCAATTCACGTGGCACCCAGTTTCCACATTTTTGGATCTTTCCCATAGCATTTAAACGGTCAGAAATTGTTTGTTGTGCAACATTTAACATTTGTGCTATTTGTGTTTGACTTAAAGTGTCATCTTGATCCAATATTGCTTGCAATCCGGCTTCTTCAAACTTTTTTGGTGGTCTTCCATGTTCTTCATTTCGCACATCAAAATCATTATCTCTGAACCGCTTAAACCATCTTTTGCATGTTGCTTCCGATAGAGCATGATCATCATAAGCCTCGACAAACATTCGATGCGACTCTACAGCACTTTTCTTCAAATGAAAACAAAAAATTAATGCGTTCCGCAAATCATCATTTTCTGGTACAAAATTCGACATTTTTAACAGGATTAAAAAAAACGATATTGTTTGTACAATGACTTGATGCATACTAAATATGTTTGACAGATGTGATGGCAACCAAATAAAAAATATATAAGGGCTCGTTCACAACAACCGTTCCCTATCGATACATTTGTATCTTGACGCTCACTTCACACCGGTACACCTGCTATGTCCCCTTTAGTTAGGCGAAAAGGTATTTAACCCCACAGTGGTTTGTGAGGTTCGCAGGACCGCCACAAGTTCTCTTGCGGAACTGACTCACCGCGCGACTACGCCGACATGCCTATAGGAACGTGCTGCCCTTACCACCCTGGCGTTTGTTAAATTTTTATTAACATGAACTGAGGTTTTTTTTGTTTTTTTTTTTCAGAAAAGGTGAATCTATTGCATTGAATCGACATCCTGACATGCTATATTTTTTTGACAGGGTCTGTGGCGGTTAGCGCGAACGCCACTACCCACCTGCCTACTTACCACCAGGTAACCTCTTTTCGCAGGCTGTCGGCGCCAGAAAAGCGAATACTTACCTGCATTAGCATGTAAATAACCACAAGCCCGCTGATACAAGCGTATGTGCAATACAGGCATCTTCCTAAAAGTAGAAATGCATAAATCACGAAAATCATGTCATGATGACCAAGCACAACGTAGTACCAATGGTAAGAAACTAAATAGCAGAGGAGAGCATGGGACACCTGCCATCGATCTGGTAAAAACATCAACCAACGATCGGATGTGGCAGAACAACCAAGAAAAACATGATGCGGTTGCGCAAGCCTGCGACTAATTCCTGGAATTACCGGAAGGCGCGCAAACCGACGAAACCTACAACGCATGCCCTTAAAAGGACACATCTCAACAAATACAAATACGTGAGATATAACGCATGCCCATGTAGCAGCATCACATTGCACGTATAAGCAATATGAACGTCCCTACACATAATATGGTACAACGAGTAAACATACGCAATGGCGCTCACCCCCGTGCGAATAATAATAAAAAAATACACACAGGCAGGGGTACAATGCGGTTACCCACACCAAGGGATGTAATATGTTTTGGTAGCGAGAGTAAATCCCGAGGAGCTCGAAAAGTTAAAATGACCAAATATGGGCATCGAAGCGATGATGGAGTACGAGGTATTCTGTCGCTTCGGTAAACTAATTCAGTCTTATTAGAGATTCCCAGTGGCAACAATCCTTGTGCGCTTTATCTAGTCTTATTAGAGATTCACCAGTGGCAACAATCCTTGTGCGCTTTACATAGTCTTATTAGAGATTCACCAGTGGCAACAATCCTTGTGCGCTTTACATAGTCTTATTAGAGATTCACCAGTGGCAACAATCCTTGTGCGCTTTACATAGTCTTATTAGAGATTCACCAGTGGCAACAATCCTTGTGCGCTTTAAATTTTTCAAGGTTAAATTACAACCGTGTCCGCAAAGACTATTTCTATCTGAAGTCAATAGAGTTAGTGCATACCGCGGTAATACCGACCTTTAGCGTTGTTAAATTTTTGAAGATACAGTTACAACGGTACACCAAGGTCCCACCAATATATCACCGCAACCTAAATGGAAGTTTAGTGATAATAGGGGTGCTGTGTGGCGCATAAAGGATTTTATTAAAATTATATAAACACCAGTGTGTTGAATTAAAAGTATATGAATGCTGTGTATCAAATTTGAAATCATATAATTACTGTATTGAATTAATAATTATATAAACACCAGCGTGTTGAATTAAAAGTATATGAAGATTGTGTATCAAATTTCAATTTATATAAATACTGTGTGTTGAATTAAGAGTATATGAATGCTGTGTATCCAATTTGAAATCATTTAATTACTGTGTATTGAATTAATAATTATATAAATACTGTGTGCCGAATTAAGACCGTATATTTCTACTAAAATTAAGTTTCACCAAATTATCAAATTTGAAATCATATAATTACTGTATTGAATTAATAATTATATAAACACCATTATCCAATTTGAAATCATTTAATTACTGTGTATTGAATTAATAATTATATAAATACTGTGTGTTGAATTAAGAGTATATGAATGCTGTGTATCAAATTTGAAATCATATAATTACTGTTATTGAATTAATAATTATATAAATACTGTGTGCCGAATTAAGACCGTATATTTCTACTAAAATTAAGTTTCACCAAATTATCAAATTTGAAATCATATAATTACTGTTATTGAATTAATAATTATATAAATACTGTGTGTTGAATTAAGAGTATATGAATGCTGTGTATAAATACTGTGTGTTGAATTAAGAGTATATGAATGCTGTGTATCAAATCTGAAATCATATAATTACTGTGTATCGAATTAAAAATTATATAAATACCGAGTATCTAAGTGAAACGTAGTTACACTAGATGGCTAAGATTGTAAATTTCGACTAAAACCTAAGTCACCAAATTATTCGCAAGTCCTATGTAACCTAGATTAAGTTGCTCTCAAATAAAAGATAGAATTAAGGAAACACCGTGGTTTAAATTGAACATCGCAGTACGACGATCGAGCTAGCAGTTGGGACGTCTCGGTGAACCTGTGTCGGACGGACACCCTAGCGAGACGAGGCGGGGGCTAAAATCAAATAATCCCACAATTGGTGACCTACCAAGTGAAGAAGAACACACAACCCTGCCGCACAGTCATCAATATATCTTAATTTGGAGACAGAGACAACGTGCGGAAGAGCAATCCTGCCCAGGGAGCACACAAGTGGAGTCAGATCGCGGCGCTATTCCTCAACACAGCGCGAGTAACGACACCTGACGAAACCAAAACCTCAACGTTGGACTCCAGGTGACGCAATTTTTTTTTCTCTATTTCTTCTTTTGAACTATATATACGCTGAGCTCCTTCAGAGCCAGCTAAAACACAATATTTTTCTTTTTCTGTCATTTTATTTTTTAAAAAGAGTAGTCTAAAATGTTCTTTTATAATTGAATGGTACAAACGAGCATAGCAACAAATTCGCGTAGTAGGCCCCTTCCGGGCATCGAAAAATCGGAACCGATACGGATGTTACACCGGAAAACCATATACAGTAAATTAACCAATCCTCACGTACACATTGTTCACTCGTGCCCATCGAAACAGCTGCAAGCGACTAGCTTGTCGCCACGGCGCAGAGTTTTAGTTCCACTCCCCACCAACCTTTTCCTACATTTCTTGTGGTTCTCGCGTTTCGGGGGGCGGCCCCATCACCTTTTGTAGAAAATGGCCCAGTTTACGAGGTCAAAGAAGGCTCAACAGGAGTCCCAACCGGAATCACTGCGGGAGGTGCATACCGAACCACAGACGGTCCCACGGGCGGAGCTACAACGGGAGCTAGGAGTACCGCGTCCCGAGTCCCCGGCCTTCGTGGACGCCCTCAGCGTAGAACAGCCCACGGACTCGCTGCACGAAATAGCCCGCGACTCACGCCCTCACAGAACGGAGTTCCCGTTATCCGCTGGTGCGACTCCAACAGTGCAGGCACTACATGTTGCCTCGCGCGACTTGCGCTTGCCTCCTTTTGATGAGGAGGAATCGGAGCTCTGGTTCACCATGGCGGACCTCATATTCGAGGCAGCGGGCGTGAGCGAGGAGAGACCACGTGCGCTTGAGGTTATGAGGGTTTTAAACCGAAACCAGCGTACACATGTGGCACACATTATAAGAGCTCCTGGTAACAGCCCGTATACAAATATGAGGGAAACGCTCCTCAACGCGCTCGAGGAGTCAATAGCCAAGAGGCACCAACGATTATACAACGAAACTAATTTTACAGGGATGAAGCCATCGCATTTTCTCACTCATTTGCGGTCTATAGCGGGGAAGGGGATTTCAGATGATGTCATCAGACCCCACTTCATTAGGGGTCTCCCGCAACAAGCGCGTCCTACTGTGATCGCTCAAACCAATCAAAGCCTGAGTTGGCTGGCTAAGATCGCGGATGCGATCGTAGAGGGCGCTGACCAACGAGAGGAGTCCCCCGCCTTTCATGTGGCGACCATTAATCGTCCGGAGGAAGCATCTGCGCGATACTACGCCTCGCCCCAGAATATTCCGCGCGAAAAGAGAGGCACCAACGCGTCACAACCACTCGCCACAGACTCGGCACGGGCATTGGCGCATACTCGGGACGCAGAACAACCCCACTTCCGGCTACCGGGACCCTCGCGCTATGAATTAAGTTTACAACGCGAAATCGCACAATTACGGGCCGAATTACGAGACTTCGCGCGCACAGCCCAAAATCGCCCAACATATCAGAGGCCCCAGACCCAGCCCACAGCTGGGCTACGCGATAACCTGAGAGGTGCCACTGGCACGCGCGGGAGACCCGCGCCACAGCCAACAGCGAACCCTCAAAGGGCATTAACACCCGCGTGGTGTTCATATCATCGGCGGTTTGGGGCAAAGGCCCGCAAATGCACACAACCCTGCGGGTGGAAGCCGGTAAAACCAACAACAAACGCGAATTTAAACTAGGACGGCCGACCGCAACCACAGCGCAAACGGTCGGCACACTCCAAGTAAGCCGCTTAACAATCAAAGACGCGAAATTGGATATAAGTTTTACGGTCGACACTGGCGCCGACATATCAGTCTTGCCTAAGTCATACGCTTCGCAAAATAAAACGCCTAGCAGACTCCAATTACTAGCAGCGAACAACACATCCATAGCTACTTACGGACGTAAGTACCTACGACTGGATCTAGGTTTGCGGCACCCCATAGGTTGGCACTTCATAGTGGCGGACGTCTCCGAACCATTAATAGGGTCGGACTTACTATCGTGCCACAAATTGCTAGTCGATACAGCGAACAATAGAGTAGTGGAACAACGGCTACTCGGGCATCCGCCGGGGGAGGCCCCACGGACGCCACACGAGGCCGATATCACATGCGATGAGATTCCGGCTCTACTGGAAGAGTATAGACACTCGACAGTACCACTTCCCAACCAGGAGCACATAGAGTCCGGGGTATACCATCACATCGAGACACGGGGTCCACCCGTAAGCCAACGTCCGCGTCGACTAGCACCAGACAAATTGCGCGCAGCACGCGAAGAATTCGACTACATGCTGGAGCAAGGAATCTGCCAACCTTCAGTAAGCCCATGGGCCAGTCCGCTTCACCTAGTTAAGAAACGAAGCGGCGAATGGCGCCCGTGTGGCGACTACCGACAGTTAAACGCGGTCACAATCCCGGACCGATACCCCATCGCACACTTGTATGATTACTCATACAAATTGCGCGGATGCACAGTCTTCACGACCCTGGACCTTGCCAGGGCATACCACCAAATACCAGTGGCACACGAAGACATCCCAAAAACCGCGGTCATTACCCCTTTTGGACTATATGAGTTCAAGGTAATGACTTTCGGCCTTAGAAACGCCGCACAAACATTTCAAAGGTACATCGATTCAGCTCTGCGTGGACTGGATTTTTGTTACGCCTACATTGATGATATCCTGATTGCGTCCCAAAACCGAGCAGAGCACCAGCAACATCTTAAACAGGTGTTAGAACGCCTCCGCCGTTACGGACTCATGATTAACCCGGACAAATGCCAAATTGCCAAAGAGCAAGTGAGCTATTTGGGTTATCATATCAACAATCGTGGTATTCGGCCTCTCTCGGACAGAGTTAAAGCTCTCAACGAATTCCCACGTCCTACCAACGTTCGCGAATTACGACGTTTCCTGGGCATGCTTAATTTTTACCGGCCTACATTACAAAATGCCGCGCATGTCCAGGCCCCTTTAAATGAATATTTGAAGGGGGCAAAAAAGAACGACAAACGTCCAATCGTCTGGACGGAAGCAGCAAGTAATGCATTCCGGCAGTCAAAAGCGCAACTTTCAAACGCCACCCTGCTGTGTTACCCGGCAGAGGGCGCACAGTTAGCAATACAATGCGACGCGTCGGACACCGCTATTGGGGCGGTATTGGAGCAGGAGAGCGACGGTAGCTGGGAGCCGCTGGGTTTTTTCTCTAGAAAGCTCAGTACGGCAGAACGAAAGTACAGCACCTATGACCGAGAGTTATTGGCCATATACAGTGCCATCAAATACTTCCGACACATGGTCGAGGGTCGTCAGGCGATCGTCAGAACGGACCATAAACCATTGAGCCACGCCTTCCGGAAAAAATCCGGAAATGCATCGCCGCGACAGGAGCGGCATCTGGACCTCATAGGCCAATACGTCACCGAGATAAAGTACGTTCCTGGTAATCAGAACGTAATAGCAGACGCACTATCTCGCATAGATGTGATTCAATTGCGCGCAGCCTTAGCTGACGCTGACTTGGAGCAAGCCCAGAAAAACGACAGCCAACTTAAAGCTCTCGTAACAGCAGACACAGCACTGGAACTGCGTAGGTTCGCTGTCGACACCAACGGGAAAACCGTTTGGTGCGACGTCTCAACGGGTACAGTCAGGCCATACATTCCTGCGGTGTTGCGTAGGGGCATTTATGAGACCTTTCATAGCCCAGCTCATCCCAGCGGGCGCGCGACGGCTGCGGCGATTCGACGTAAGTTCGTTTGGCCACATATGAATAAGGACCTCACGAGGTGGGCGAGGGCGTGTCTCAAGTGTCAACGTTGTAAGATAAGCAGACACAACGTACTGGAACCGGCACAATTCAAGCTGCCCGAGGCGCGTTTCGCCCACGTACACATCGACATAGTCGGCCCTTTAACTCCCTCCAGGGGATTCGCGTACCTGCTCACGATGATAGATCGCTTTACGCGATGGCCCGAGGCTACCCCATTACGTGTGATAACCGCAGAGAGCGTGGCTCGGGCTTTCTACTCAACGTGGGTAACGCGTTTCGGCGTTCCCACAACACTGACCTCGGATAGGGGACCTCAGTTCGAGGCTACGATCTTCAGACAGCTTACGGAGTTGCTGGGTTGTAAAAGAGAGCGTACGACAGCATATCATCCTGCTGCCAATGGAATGATAGAGCGTTGGCATAGATCATTGAAGGCCTCTTTAATGTGCCATAATGACACACAGTGGTTCGACGCACTGCCCACAGTCCTCCTTGGTTTGAGGACCAGCATGAAGGAGGACCTGGGCGCCTCAGCAGCCGAGCTCACTTACGGTACCAGCCTCGTTTTGCCCGGGGAGCTTTTCGTCGACGGCGAGGCACCTGCGGAGCTGACGAAGAGCGTGGGTTACCTGCGTGATTTGATGCGGAAAGTACGACCAAGGCCGGTTGCCCGACACGGGTCAAAGAGAGTTTTCGTGCATCCAGAGTTGCGCACCTGTACACACGTTTTCGTTAGAGTGGATAAGGTAAAGAAACCACTCGACCCTCCGTTTGAGGGCCCGTTCAAAGTGATTAAAAGAATCAGCGAACGGGTCTACGAGGTGGACATGCGTGGGAAAGCAGCCACAATCAGCGTGGAACGGCTAAAACCTTGCTTTTTGGAAGAAAGTAACCAGGGGTGCACTTCTCACCATGCTGAGGTGCAGAAAAAGACGCCGCCGACTACGGCGGGCGTGCCAGAACAATATAAGGGGCCCATTACGCGAAGTCGTAAAAGACTGCGCACTCGACAAGTGTTACCACCAGGATGGTAATGACAGAACCAAAGGGGACCAGTCGCGTGGCCAACCAAGAGCACGCCTCAGTCTCAACACCTCTTCGTTTTTGTTATGTTTTCGTTTTATCGTGACTATGTCACTGGGGGGGGGAGTACTGTGGCGGTTAGCGCGAACGCCACTACCCACCTGCCTACTTACCACCAGGTAACCTCTTTTCGCAGGCTGTCGGCGCCAGAAAAGCGAATACTTACCTGCATTAGCATGTAAATAACCACAAGCCCGCTGATACAAGCGTATGTGCAATACAGGCATCTTCCTAAAAGTAGAAATGCATAAATCACGAAAATCATGTCATGATGACCAAGCACAACGTAGTACCAATGGTAAGAAACTAAATAGCAGAGGAGAGCATGGGACACCTGCACATCGATCTGGTAAAAACATCAACCAACGATCGGATGTGGCAGAACAACCAAGAAAAACATGATGCGGTTGCGCAAGCCTGCGACTAATTCCTGGAATTACCGGAAGGCGCGCAAACCGACGAAACCTACAACGCATGCCCTTAAAAGGACACATCTCAACAAATACAAATACGTGAGATATAACGCATGCCCATGTAGCAGCATCACATTGCACGTATAAGCAATATGAACGTCCCTACACATAATATGGTACAACGAGTAAACATACGCAATGGCGCTCACCCCCGTGCGAATAATAATAAAAAAATACACACAGGCAGGGGTACAATGCGGTTACCCACACCAAGGGATGTAATATGTTTTGGTAGCGAGAGTAAATCCCGAGGAGCTCGAAAAGTTAAAATGACCAAATATGGGCATCGAAGCGATGATGGAGTACGAGGTATTCTGTCGCTTCGGTAAACTAATTCAGTCTTATTAGAGATTCCCAGTGGCAACAATCCTTGTGCGCTTTATCTAGTCTTATTAGAGATTCACCAGTGGCAACAATCCTTGTGCGCTTTACATAGTCTTATTAGAGATTCACCAGTGGCAACAATCCTTGTGCGCTTTACATAGTCTTATTAGAGATTCACCAGTGGCAACAATCCTTGTGCGCTTTACATAGTCTTATTAGAGATTCACCAGTGGCAACAATCCTTGTGCGCTTTAAATTTTTCAAGGTTAAATTACAACCGTGTCCGCAAAGACTATTTCTATCTGAAGTCAATAGAGTTAGTGCATACCGCGGTAATACCGACCTTTAGCGTTGTTAAATTTTTGAAGATACAGTTACAACGGTACACCAAGGTCCCACCAATATATCACCGCAACCTAAATGGAAGTTTAGTGATAATAGGGGTGCTGTGTGGCGCATAAAGGATTTTATTAAAATTATATAAACACCAGTGTGTTGAATTAAAAGTATATGAATGCTGTGTATCAAATTTGAAATCATATAATTACTGTATTGAATTAATAATTATATAAACACCAGCGTGTTGAATTAAAAGTATATGAAGATTGTGTATCAAATTTCAATTTATATAAACACTGTGTGTTGAATTAAGAGTATATGAATGCTGTGTATCCAATTTGAAATCATTTAATTACTGTGTATTGAATTAATAATTATATAAATACTGTGTGCCGAATTAAGACCGTATATTTCTACTAAAATTAAGTTTCACCAAATTATCAAATTTGAAATCATATAATTACTGTATTGAATTAATAATTATATAAACACCATTATCCAATTTGAAATCATTTAATTACTGTGTATTGAATTAATAATTATATAAATACTGTGTGTTGAATTAAGAGTATATGAATGCTGTGTATCAAATTTGAAATCATATAATTACTGTTATTGAATTAATAATTATATAAATACTGTGTGCCGAATTAAGACCGTATATTTCTACTGAAATTAAGTTTCACCAAATTATCAAATTTGAAATCATATAATTACTGTTATTGAATTAATAATTATATAAATACTGTGTGTTGAATTAAGAGTATATGAATGCTGTGTATAAATACTGTGTGTTGAATTAAGAGTATATGAATGCTGTGTATCAAATCTGAAATCATATAATTACTGTGTATCGAATTAAAAATTATATAAATACCGAGTATCTAAGTGAAACGTAGTTACACTAGATGGCTAAGATTGTAAATTTCGACTAAAACCTAAGTCACCAAATTATTCGCAAGTCCTATGTAACCTAGATTAAGTTGCTCTCAAATAAAAGATAGAATTAAGGAAACACCGTGGTTTAAATTGAACATCGCAGTACGACGATCGAGCTAGCAGTTGGGACGTCTCGGTGAACCTGTGTCGGACGGACACCCTAGCGAGACGAGGCGGGGGCTAAAATCAAATAAACCCACAGGTCCATTAACCATGTTTTGAAAGATGGTCAAAGATTTCTTTCGATCGGTTCACAGAACCTTTAAAATGGTGGAACTGTACATAAATAATAGGATCACACCGATCGATTGGAAGTTGAAATCCAGCCTACCACCTACATTGTTCACAATAAGCTTATAAGTAACAGACTGTGATTTCTCTTATACTCAATGTTGTACCCGCTGCTCATGAAGAAATATTCGTTTTATATTCTCTCTTTTGTGTCACAGAAAAGCATTTGAGGTTCAGTTTCATGTTTCATTTCTCCAGCAATGCAATAACATCATCTTAAAAAATTGCTCATCTACGTCTCTTGTTCTGTGGTAAAGTATACCCTCCACTCGCCCCTATGGCATTCGTCAATTGTCATTTATCCATGGATTGTAAATGGAACAAACAAGAAACGCAAGGAGTGATGTTAATAAGCGCACTACATATTATCGACTGAAATAATTGACGGATGATGCAAAGAGCTTATTATCATCTATAAACTGGATCTAACTGAAACGTTCTTCCTCCATAAGGTAGGGACCACCCACCTTCGAGTGTACTGCATCGAGAGTGTACTATCATTTGAATAATAAGCTAGCCACGCAACCATGTGCTCATTTGGAAGAGCATTTCATACGAACTTCGTGGAGCATCCTTGGAATGATTTTAATGCAATTCGCGTGTGTGTCCTGAAACCCATTGAAGTGAAAATCAACCAGCTGTT
This sequence comes from Microdon myrmicae, assembly GCA_963931805.1. Lineage (NCBI taxonomy): Eukaryota > Metazoa > Arthropoda > Insecta > Diptera > Syrphidae > Microdon > Microdon myrmicae. Next base: position 49,451,278 of record OZ007499.1, on the reverse strand, counting down.
GTTCTACTGATTCTCGACTCCTGGAGCGAATATGCAATATTTGCTGTACTCACCCAGTTCAATTTCTTGCATAACAATTAACTGGATGGCGAGGCAATTTGCACAGGACCCTGGGTTATGAGCAACCACCGCAATCGTTGAATGTACAGTACAACACACATAATCGTTCATCGTACAGTTCTGTGTAACTCTCTGTCGAAAACTTCAACAAATGAAAAAAAAGGCAAAATAAAAAAAGAATAAAAAAGGTGCTCCCCGAAGGCGGTTAAGCCGCTTTTATATTTGTCGAAGCGGTGTATAATAAATAATTGCGTGGCATGGCAATCACGTGTTAAAAAGCCAAAATTGTTCTGAAGCACGTTCCTCTTTTCAATGTCGAAAGTGTGGAGCACAATCCTCTCTTTTGCCCTGTTGAATCCCGCCTGTAGGATACCGCACCTTTCTTTGGGCTTATCATTATTCGGCGTTTCATAAAACTATTCATCTGACGCAAGTGAGCAAAGGACCTTCCTACGAGAAGCAGCATTTCACGTCCTGCGACAGTACACAAGGCTGTTGAGAAAGTTAAAGTGTTTTCCTTTCCGGCTTATGGCGGAGGAAGGTGTATTTTAGGAAAGGATTGCCGTTAAGTAACAAAAATAAAAACAAAACAAAAAGGCAAGAAGAAAAAAGAGCAATTTATGTCCAGTGGATATCTGTTGGGAGTTGTGCTTTAAATCTATTACGGCCCAATGTAGCCATATTCAAAAGTCCGATAAAATTTTATGACGTCATAAATTTTGTTGTAATTTGTTCCCTTTTATTTCCTTCCGTGGCGCTTGTTCTGCTTTGACGGCTTTCGAGTTTTATTTATTTACACTCACCGTTATTTCAGTCGCTGATGTTTTTGTTTGGTTTTGCCGTTTTTTTTAAATTTTAAGGTACCCTTGGCCTCAAAGTAAATGGGCGTCGGGCTGACAGCTGAAAAGCTTTTAAGTGAATAACAATTTCCACTAAATTTTGTATTACTTTATTTAATTTATTTAAAGCTATTAAAATTTCATAGGACAAAGAACATAGTTGCAAATTATACAGCCCCAGATTGGTGACCGGGTGAAACGTGAGCACGTGCTATATATCATCTGCAGCTATAAATGCCGATAATAATGGTGTCATGACTAATTAGTCGGGTCGGGTCAGATTGAAGGCGGTCCTAATTACAACATTATGCTGATTCCATTATAATGGATAAGGACAAGGCAGACAATCAATTGTTTAAATTCCTGCTTTGAATAATGCAATTTCCAATGTTCCCTTAGTAAGGACGACTTATTGAAAACACGCAATAATACGGTCACTGATGCATGAAATCCGTGCAAGCATCTGATTTGATATATGTTGGGATGTTTGATGACCAAATAAAGGATAGTGTTCTCTTTTCTACGCAAGTTTCAAAAAGGCATATTGTAATAACATTCAAATAGAAAGTACTTAGGGGACGGAGGAAAGCGGTATAATAACCTGAACACTGTAATTGCGACGGAACACATGAGGGGAAAACGCATATCAGGCTTTTTCTATTCGACTAAACAATAATTTCCCATGTTGATCTATCCTATCCTATCTAAACTGTAAGCATTTTTTGATTGGCAACTTTAGTGAATAAATACTTGGCAACAAATTTTACAAATGTTACGAAACACATTTCCTTCTCTCTTTTATTCTTTCTATACTCATCAAAATAAATCAATTACAGGTCTAATTAACGACTGTCCCACACGGGATTAATAAGGAAGAGAAATATTGCCTCTCGCGTAATAATATTAAAAATTCTTCGGAAAATTAAACGCCAATGTTTCTGTTACAAAGTTGAAACACACTCTGTACACTCTGCGTTATAATACTAAAAATAATAATAAAATCGCTATGGTTACTAACAATTTATTTGTAATATTAACATTTTGATAACAATTGGTTTTGTTCATTAACTAAAAATGAAACTGTGGCAGTTCCATTGGACGCCACTACTTACCTTCCCATCAATCATTAAGAAACTGCTTCCACTACTACCTTCCCATCAATCATTAAGAAACTGCTTCCTAGAGCACCAAAAACCCTGGAAAGCATTTACTTACATTTCCATCGTTTGCGCAAATTATCACCTGAAACGCCTTGAATCTATAATTATCGCTGATGTAATTCCATCAGCACCAAACAGGTATTTTTCCTAAGGGCATGGTCGCATGAAACGCACCATGTTCCTTAAAAGCAATTTGGTTGCACCACCAGCAACCAACATGACTCGAACCATTTCGGTGCACATATTTTGGCGAATTAGGATGTTGTTGTAGTGTTCCGCCGAACACTGCTTACCGTAGAGGAAAATTATACCAGCGGAGCGAACACAGTCAATAAATGGTACACAACACCTTTTAGTTCTATTACTTGTTTATTGTTTATTAATAAGCACACAGTTCACACCAATTGATCAATGCGCGTTTTTTTTCGAGATGCTTTTTATTTTGCATTCGCTGCGACAACCGACACACGTTCGACTCACTTTCTCTTTTTAAATTTTATTAAACTAAGTCGCGGTTACTATGGTGACAGAATCTCGACTCCCGTTCGACCTCTTCAAACTTCTCGTCCCGGTGACGATCAAAATCTCTCTTCGTTGCTCGAAATATACCACCCGATATGGCTATCGAAATCAGACTGTCTGTCTGCCCACACAGATATCCAGATTCCAAACTGGTATCTGTATCTACATGGAAAAATTTTCCTACTTGCTCTGCTAACAGAACTTCCGAATTTCTGTTAGCAGCATGTTATCACGTCCCAGGGGTGATTTTTCATTCCTGAAAGAAGAAACTCGCTCATCATCGAATTCATTATCACCATCCGTGGTGGTGGTCGAAATTCAGTTCGACGGTTGTCAATTGTATGCCGCCTTATTTACATAACACATCTGGCGCGAAGGCCGAAAGATATCCTGCAATTTGCATGGATGCATGGTTCATGGGTTTTGTTTAACTTTTGTCAATACACCCGAAATCCATTAGATCTTCCTAATGGGTGTGAAATACAAACAGACACCGTGGGATCGGAGTAGTTTCCTTGTAGGTTTTCAACCTCATACAATTTGAATTATCTCGTTGAGATAATTACGGTTGCCGTTTTTTTGTTTGCCGATAGATTTGGTGGTCTTTATGGCAGCTACCTGCACGTGCATCGTTGGTCGGCTAATTTGCATTGCATAGACGTTTGAAATTGCCGATTCAATGGAATGTTCCTGGGCGCGGGCGGATTGAATGTTTCTTTTTTGTTTCAGGTATGATGACTTACGAATGTTGAGCTTGGCATTAAAAGCTTTGGGGACGTTCAGTTCCTTGCTTTTTGGTGTTGGTCTCAACGTTGGCTGCGAGTTGCAGGCCCTATGGTGGGACTTTGGGGCACGCGTCTGTGGGCGCGTGCAACGCTCTCAGGTAAGTAAGTTCTTTGAAGGTGGGAACCTTACCTGCGCGGAATTGTGCGTTCGTAGAACGCTACAATATCCCCGAACGAATTCCGCCGCACAAATGCAGGAGACGTTCCTTCTTTTCCTTTTTCCTACAAGCACAAACCCACATTGGTGACAAGCCGACGCGTGTGAGGACACATCTTCTGGAGGAAACCTGGTGTAATATTTAAAAAAAGAGTCTATTAAAGGGTATTAGTACCCCAATGCTACCGCCGAACGCCGACATCACCATACAGCCCGGACTGCAGTAACATCATAGCAGAATAACAGGTTTTGCTTTTAAATATTATATAAAAGTGACAATTTTCTGTACGGCGAGCTCCAACCCAACCGCCAAACACAAATTGTAAATTTCATTTAAAATTTTTTTTTTCATCCTTTTAATAGTGAACTTGTAGACTAGTTTTTTTTTTTAAACGAATTAAGCAATCAAATTCGGTTTGAATAAGCACCTCAAAGACATCCCTTCAGGCAAAACTAATAACACCGGATGTTGTTTCCGAACATTTGAAAATACGAGGCCCTCTTGTAAGCTAACTTGTAGTATCGGGTTTTTCTTTGAAGAAGTAAAGTGAAAGCCTATTAACAAAGAGCAACTAACCAATTTAACGTAAATTTAAACAAGTTAACTGAAAATATTGCAAACATTAATTGAAGAAAATAGAATAATTTGTAATTAGAAAGTTACGTGTCGACTTTAGTTGTCATAGCATTGTATTGCCTTGAAATCTAGTAGTTTTCCTTTTTTTAAAGTGCTTAAATAGATATACTCATAATTAATTCTTAAATATTTTTTTTAAACGGAGTTAAAAGTAAGAGAAAACATATTAATAATTCTGATGTTACGAGCTCTACCAGTAGGACTGTAGGGGTTCTCTACATCACACGGAGAACCAACCCACAACCCTAACCTGCAAACCTTCAAAAACCCAATCCGCAATAGTATACATCTCACCAATAGCATACATCTCCCAATCTGCAACAAATATTTTCCCAAACCTCCAACAGAATATAATTCAACCGAATATATTCTAACCATCCGCGCATTCATTTTCCCAAAATCGCTTCGGTCAATTCTCCACTTAAATCATATTTCCTCTTCATGACCAAGCAATCTTAATTTCCCCGAAATTCATATGCCATAACAAACGCATATCCAAATCCTCAACGGAACATCACCAACTAACTAAGCCGCACACATTTCCCCGAAATTCATATGCCATAACAAACGCATATCCAAATCCTCAACGGAATATTACCAACTAACTAAGCCGCGCACATTTCCCCGAAATTACTTCGGTGAACATTTCATCTAAACGATATTCCTTGCTTGCACCCAAGCCATCCCAATTTCCTCCGAAAATGCATGCCCATACTCGCTCGCGTCCCCAAAGCCAATTTCCCGGTACACCCAACCAACGAAGTCAACCCAGCCTATACGGCCATAATTCGCTGGAACTGAGTCCTTATGCGAGCATAGCAACTCTTCCAGAATTCTTCGTAATTGGCAGCGAGCCTAATTTTGCTATGACGCACCGCCACCACAATGAATGAATTATTTTCATTCATGAGTCAGTCATTATCCAACCGCCACCGAGCGCACGTCGCCCCTTTATTACCCCGAGTCCAGTTTCAGCAACCTACGCGGCGTAAGCCTTTCCCTTATCCCCCAGGAGTCGAGTCTCAACCATTGTGCTGTTCAGATCTTGAATTTAAAAATACGAGAGCCAAATCTCATCTCTCACGGAGCGCAATCGAGGACGGAGTAAAGTGAACGCGGGCGTAGAATTTCCTTACTAACTGAGTCCCATCTGTAATTTGTACGTGTTTCGAAAACGCTATTGAAAGTTATGCGCCCGTCTATATTAAGAATAGAACCAACTGTGCTTAGAGAACAAAATTCTGTAAATCGAAACCATTTAACATCAAATGTGCGCCGTCGGTATGTGCTGACATAAACAATAAAAAAATAAAATCGTCACCAACAACCAAGCTGATCAGTGCGTTTTTATTCTTCATCCCCCTCTGGTGAACGATTCTTACCGTGGAACTTCACGTCGGGGAGTTAGGTGGAACCGTGCCCGTGTCTTGGCATGCAACCTACCACCCCCACAGGACTATTAATGTAATTGCAAGCATATGAAAAATTATTTTAAAAGAGAAAAAAACAAAGGGGAAAAAGTTAATAAAATCCTACGAAAGCAAAGGAAACATCTCAAAACAGAAACTAACTTTTAACAGTCTTAGATAAGTATTTTTCCATAAGTTCTTTCAGTGTGTTCCTCCATGCTTCTTTTTTTTATAATTTACTTAATACCTGACGTAGTAAACAAGTTTAAACGCAAGACAGTAACCATACCTGTAAGCCCCTTCTGGGCACCGAGACGAACGATCCTTTTCGGTTATATTCGCGACACCAACGACTCGACTACACTCGACTACTTTCGACTCCTTTCTCACCTCCGTTCACCGACACTCGACTCCGCGCGTCTTCACCGCTCTCCCGGACGCCTAATTACTAACCACCAGCTACTGCGGTAGCAAACAGACAGTAGGACGCCCGGCCCACTCCACATCCTGGCACATTGGAGGACCAATGCCGGCGATCTCTTACATCCCATATTCTGGCACCTTGGAGTACCAATGCCAGCGAACCTCTATTCTACCTCCGGACACATTGGAGTTCCAATGCCAGCAAGCCCGCAATTTCACCGCCCGGCATCGTGGAGTACCAATGCCAGCGGACCTTTATCCCCGCCTCGTGACACCTTGGACAAGCAATGTCAGAGAGCTAGATGGGATCCGGCTAATTGGAAAAACACCACTTTTCGGCCCATAAAAACCCACAACACCATAGTACGCCCTACCACACACCTTTTGCCCCTGCCGGCATAAACGCGGCGTAAACGGGTCCATTTCCCATTCCCTTCTCGCACCACATCACCAGCTTGAGTTATCCTTCTACCCTACCATTTTTATCGTGACAGCGTCACTGGGGCGGGGGAGTATCGTGGCGGTTTCATTGAACGCCACTACCCACTACTTACCTTCCCATCAATCATTAAGAAGCTGCTTTCTAGAGCACCAAAAACCCTGGAAAGCATTTTCTTACATTTCCATCGTTTGCGCAAATTATCACCTGAAACGCCTTGAATCTGTAATTTTCGCTGATGCAATTCCATCAGCACAAAACAGGTGTTTTTCCTAAGGGCATGGTCGCATGAAACGCACCATGTTCCTTAAAAGCAATTTGGTTGCACCACCAGCAACCAACATGACTCGAACCATTTCGGTGCACATATCCCCGAACGAATTCCGCCGCACAAGGGAATCGAAACCTCGTTAGTGTAAATACACACACGAGAGTTCGACCCTCTGAAGACGCCAGCGACGTGTGCCCGATCGGCATAGATGCCGTACACAGTGCCGATCGGGTAAACATCCCATGTTCCTTGTCACGATAGCTTGCCCAGTGCAAACTCGTCGTTTAACATCTCCTTTTATGGAATTCTAATATCCACGGATCGCATACTCATGGACACACAGCATGAGCGTGCGAGGTAACCGCATCTGTGTGCGTGCTCATCCTCACCGTGACCAATGTATGGAAGATCATCCCCTATTGGTCACCGAAACGATGGATGAAATTTGGTATTCTGTCGTTTCGGAGGGAATCTTCAATCTCAATGTAGATTCCGTGGAGGCAAGTCGGGCCCTCCACGTAAAACGTAAAACAAACGGAGTCGAGTTTCATCCGGCGGAAGATACGTATCGCACCGCGTGCAAGCGAGTCAGTGCCCAACGTGTTGCTCAAAAGTGTTGCTCCTATCGTATTGTATTTTAACTTTAACATAAACGAACAAAAGTGTTGTTCCTGATGTATTATATTTAACTTTAACATAAACGAACAAAAGTGTTGTTCCCGATGTATTATCTTTTAATTTTAACATAAATGAACAAAAGTGTTGTTCCTATTGTATTATAGTTTAACATTAACATAAACGAGCCCGGTGTGTATATTAAGTTCTAACCGATAGTAATGAAATATATATGCATTTAACAACTGTACGGAGTCGTGAACTAATTTTTCTACGTAACCCCAGATCCCAAATAGAAACAAAAAAAAAGAAATAATTAGAGTCGTTTTATTTTGCCTGTGTATATCTAATAGGTTCCAGCAGTGACCAGTCATAGTGTCCCAATCTCCGCGCCAGCGATTCAAGATCAGAAAGCTAGGGTGGCTTAGTGAACCTGTGCACGAGTTCGCACATAACACCCACGAACCCACAAAACCCCAAAAACCCTCTGAAGTCACTTCTTGCACATTCATTGAATTAGTTTCGTTATTTTCCACCTTCTGACGTAATTCACCGACATTGTAACACACTTTGGCTTTTGTTTTTGAAATTTCAAAAACGCAGAAATAGTGACGACTTTTAACTCTTTAAAATTATGGAACAACCATTTCCGTCCACATTTGAATCTCGACCATTTTATATAAAATTTAATATTCGCCCGCCTTCGTTGACGGGTGAATTTCAATTCGTTAATTTTATCTATACAGATGTCCATTGAGAACGATGTAGAAGGACAAATTGACAGCTGAAATATTGACTGGGGATCAAAAAGGAAACCTAGTCAATTCCCCTAAAATTACCAAAGGAAATATACCCATATCATTGGTATTGCAAGGCTACAACTTCCCGTACGATGACGATTAATAAATCACAATGCCAACGTTTTGTTATGGTTGGTTCATTACTTAATTCGGAAAATAGCATATTTACAAATGGTCAGATGTATGTAGCGCGATCTAGTTTTTTTTTTTTTTTTTTTTTTATTAGACTTCTCTCGGGAGAGGCGAACCTATAGCGTCGAGTGGGCGCCCCGAGATGCCATCAAATAACTGTTGCAGTTCTTTTTGAACAGTTGCAGGTTGTAACGCTCCGGGAACACTCGCGTGGGAAGGGAGTTCCACAGCTTCCCCGCTCTGTAACGGAACGAGTTCTGATACAGGGATGTTCGCGCTGTCGGGAGATGAACCACAAACGGGTGCGATCCGTCGGATTGTCTTGTGGAGCGCATATAGACCGAATTTCGTGGAACAATGCCAAGAATCTCCGATGAACAGCACCCGTGATAATATCTGTAGAACAGACAGAGGTCGGCCACGCGCCTTCGATGTGATAGCGACTGTAGTCCCGACGTCAGCGCCGAGTCCCCGATCAGGCGGATCGCTCGTCTTTGTACGCTCTCAAGTAGGTCGAGGGTATGTTTAGGAGCCGAGCTCCAAACATGAGAGCAATATTCGAGCGCGGGTCTAATTTGAGATGTATATAGGAGAAGAAGTTGGGCCGGAGTAAAATATTTCTTGGCTCTAAAAAGATAACTCAGTTTTCCTGAGGCTGATCTGGCGATACCCGATACGTGTTTATGCCATGATACATTCCCACAGACCGTGACGCCGAGCAATCTCAAACTTTCCCCAGCCTCGAGGGCCCGGCCATTCATCATCAGCTGTGGAACCGATGATCCGGTTTTCTTTGTGAATGTTGTATACTGGGTCTTCGTTGCGTTGAAGTCGACAAGATTGGCCTTTCCCCACTGCAGGACTTTATCTAGATCCTGGTTCAGAGAGTCAATCTGTCTACATCTCAGCTGGTGCGACGTTGATGCACCAATCGGCCGATCACTCGAAAAGGAGGAAACAAGCGTACTATCATCCGCAAAACTGAACACTTTGTTATCCGTTGTCTCCAACAAATCATTTATGTGAAGCAAGAACAAGGTTGGATCCAAAATAGAACCCTGGGGCACCCCCGAATTAACAGGATACAGATCCGAACACTCGCCGTCCACAACAACCCGGATCGATCGATTCTCGAGGAAGCTCGTCGTCCAGTCGCAAAGCTGTTGGGAAAGTCCATATGAACGAAGTTTGCTAAGCAATGCCCCGTGCCAGACGCGGTCAAAAGCCTTGGAGATATCCAATGCGACCGCCCTTGACTCACCATGCCGTTCAATCGCAGATGTCCATATATCGGTTATAAGTGTCAAAAGGTCTCCTGTGGACCGCCTGGCACGGAATCCGTATTGACGATCATTCAGAAGACCGTTGCACTCCAAATACTTAACCAACTCTGTATTGATGACTTTTTCCATTACCTTAGATAAAATAGACAGTAATGCTATCGGACGGTAATTTTGTGGGAGACACTTTTTTCCCGTCTTTGGGATTGGCTGAACTCGAGCGATTTTCCAGCAGGCAGGAAAGGTCCTCCGTGCATAAGATAAGCGGAAGAGTCTGCCAAGAACCGGCAATAGTTCTGGAGCACAGTTCTTAAGGACTATTGCTGGTATTCCGTCCGGGCCGGTTGCCTTCTTACAATCCAGTTCACGTAGAATGCGCTGAATAGTGCGCGGACGAAATCTCACATCCCGCATGGAAGACTGTACCGGCGAGATCACAGGTGGCTGCAAAAGGCCGGGATCGAGGTTTGAATTCGCCGAAAATAAATTCACGAACACATTAGCTTTATCCTTTGGATTCGTGACTAACGTCCCGCTGTCTGTCACCAACGGAGGGAAAGAGGAGGAAGCAAAGTTACTGCTGACAGCCTTTGCCATTGACCAGAAGGAGCGCGAACCAGTTGGGCACCGAAGGAGCTTATTGATCACCCGGTCGTTGTGAGCCTTCTTCGCGGTATCAATCGCCTGGTTGCACACGTTTCTGATTCTAACAAAATTCGTTCTGTTAACATCGGTGGGATTGGAGCGCCATTGCTTAAAAGCTCTATTTTTTGCCGCTGTAATCAGCTCGCATTTTTTGTCAAACCAAGGTTTATCAGACGAACTTCGTTTGATGGAATGTGGAATATACATCTCCATCCCCAGAAGAATAATCTCTGACACCGACTCCGCGCAAGCGTTAACATCGGAGTTTCCGAAGCACATCTCGGACCATGGAAAGGATGCGAAGAAATCTCGCATATCGTCCCAGTTAGCGGCCCCATACTTCCATACATGGCGAAGCTGCCTAGACCGGTTATTCGCTTGGTATGCAAGTGCTTGCGCGACAGATACCAAGCAGTGATCTGAGTTTCCCAGTGGCGCAGAAACCTCTACGGTATAAATACTCGGTTCGGATGTCAAAAACAGATCCAGGGTGTTCGCATAATCGCCTCGGGCATCCGGTATTCGCGTTGGCTCCCCCACGAGTTGAGTCAAGTTGTGGCTTACAGCAAACATCTCCGCCAGCCTCCCAGCCTCGTCGGTTCTGTTAGAATGTAACAACCAGTCGGAATTGTGCACATTAAAATCGCCAAAGTTGTAAAGTATAGCTGGGATAAGGATTCAAAGTTCATTAGCTAAAAAGTTCATAAAGGACTTTGTTTTTAAAAAATGTGTTAGAGTAAAAACCGTAGATATGAATTAGTGTTTGTATTTTAATACATTGATTTAATATCATATTTAATTGGAAGTAAGAGTTTAGTTCCGAATATTTGAATTTAAAGTTAAGATAGTTAAAAATGAAATATGAATGAGGTTTTTGATACAAAACATTAGACTCTGCTATTCGGGAGTGGATACTGTAATGTAATGTACTCGGTCAACGGTGCTTGATTTAGCAACTGGATGCAGCGTAACGGCCCGTTACGTGCAGTTGGCAGTCACCCGATTCGGTAACGGGGCGACCACGGTAAACCTCCTGGTCGAATTCCTGGAATCACTTTGGCCTCGTTAATTACTTACTCCAACAAGGGGACACCTCCTCTTTCACTCGTGCTGCATGCGCCTCCTTTTCCAGCAAAGATCACAAAGGAAAACAAACGGGATATTCATCTAACAAGGGAGTCTCGCTTAGACGTATTTATTTGAACACTTCGAACATTATCATTAAACATTAACTTCAACTTTCAATCTTACATAAACTTTTTCTTTTTAAGGGAGCGCAACACATTTTCAACAAGTCAGACGAAAGAACAAAAGAAAAACGTGAAAAAATAAAATAATTCGTTTCATGCGACTGAACTTAACATGCTCTTTCTTCGAGGAGAGCCGATCTTATCTCTTTCCTTGTCAAAACGTCAACAACGGAATTCCGAACAAAAGGTTAAACCTCCATCTCTCTCGCTCTCCACTCACGTCCACTTCGAAAAACAAATTCGAACTCGAAGAACTGCACGATCCACACCCGAATCAGGGTGGGTTCAGAAACTCACTTCAGGATCGTACAATTCTTCCACCACCTTACCATCATACTATGTTAAAACAAAAGTATTAAATTCAATTATTATTATATTTACTAAATGCAAATTATTAAATGATGGTGGTGGCCGACGTACGTAACACACCTCCCCCCCCACAAGACTGCGTGGCATTCTTAGGAGAGGAATGTCACGCCGGAGAGTGGACGGCGGAGAGCAAACAAACAAACAATTAACAAACCAACCAATAAACAAATAGATAAATAAATAAACATGCTTAGGTGTTAAGGTTAGTAAGGATTTTCTATATATTTAGTACTACTTATACATTAGGGTTAGTGAAACAAAATAAATAATGCTTATGTGCTAATGTTAGTACGTTTTAGGCTACCTATATACTAGGGTTAGTAAAAAATAAATAAATAAATAACACTTAATAGGGGAACACTAACTACACAGATTCCCATCTATCGCGGCGGGCCCGACACTGAAACGATGGTCCGACCGAAAGCTCGACCGCCCACACGATCCGGTTAGGACCACCTCGCTAAGGCGAGTTGATCCCCTCTCGTTCAACCATTCCGAAATGTCACCCGGCCGGCGAAAACGTCCCGCTCTTATATATTTTATCTAATCCTCCTCTTCTGGACTCAGTACTTGCCCCGGTCCATGGGTTGGTAGATCGGGGGGGTTTCCCGTTTCGGCGGCAAAACCTACCATCACCCGACATTATAGTGCGCTTTCGCACTTTCATATATGCGATCCAACCCCTAGCACTGGGGTTTGCCTCTGCAGTCTGCGCTGGGACTGCGCCTGCAGCATTAGGCCTGGCCTTAAAGACTTTTCGTCAGACTCTCAAGTTGGTATCCCTCGACGAAGGTCCTTTACAAGGACGAAGATTCCGGAGGGTAACCAGAGTCTGGCCAGCTAGGATCAGGGGCTCCAAGTTACCGGAAGGCTTAACCTTTCCGTAATTGTTCTTTTATAAAAAAACGTTGTCTATAACTATATGTTATTAACGTCCACTGTTTGGGGTTCATCCGGATGACCACGTGAGTAGCACGTGGTTGAACAGCTTTTCGCAGCCCTCCCCTGTATGGGTAGGGTCTCCGGGCGAGTACCTGCCGCAGTATCGACCTTAACAGGTCCCTTTGGCACGTCTCCCCGTTTGGCTGCCACACGCTCAACCCTTCCCGTCCCATAGTTGACAAATTGAATGGAGAATGGCACGGGATTTACGGTCGTTCGGGGAAAAACCAAACAACCACCCGGCCCGTCTACCTTACAATTCCGAGACAGGAAGTCGTACCCCAACAATCCGTCTTCCTCCAAACCCGGCAAGGAGTCTACTATTTGGAAACTGCAGGGAATCTCATGGTGCAACTTGAAATTCCCAGTGCAGCAACCCCTCGACTTACCTTTGACAAACAGCGCTTGGAGCGTTGTAGATTTATGCACATCCATGCCATATCTAGGATGGAGTGCCTTCAGCTTCAACAGGCTGATCTCAGCGCCGGTGTCCACGATTAGGCGCGTAGGGTTCCTACGGCCAATGTCTAGAGGGAGAGCGACAATCGGGACTCGAGTCGGCGAAAACTGAGAACAGCTGGAGCTGGGTTTCGTTTTTAGTGCGGTCGGGTAGGATCTTGCCGACCCGACCTTGGGGAGTTTCCCGAACTCTCCCATTTCGCCTTATGTCGACACTCTGCCGCCTTGTGAGTGTGTCGACCGCAAAACTCGCACAATGATCCGCTCCTCCGTTCAGGAATATTCCGCTCGGGGGTCCCACTGGACACCGAACTAGCGGAACTGGAGCTATTCTTTCTGCCCACTTTGGGCCCAATGCGCCGGGGCTGCCATTCCCGGCTCCCCGCGCTGCCTGATGCGGCATCATGTCTCGCATCCGTCTTTGAGGATTTTGAGTCCATGGAGTCGGGTCGCTTACCGCCACCGCTCGACACGGACGACCGTCGCCCATCATCTCCATCCACCTTCCGAGAATCCCTACCTTCCGCGCTATCACTACCGGCGCTTCGATTTCGCCGACGCCGCCTCCGACGCCCTCTGCGCCTATTTCTCGCGCTTGCCCCAGTCTCCACACGGGTGTCTTGCTCTCGGCTCGCAACAGGTGCTGTTCCGGCGTGCCGCTTATGGGGAGAACCCTGGGAATGCTGTTGTTCTTCCCACCTTTGCCTGTATTCGCACCCGCGCAAGCTATGACCCAGTCGGCCACAAAACTCGCAACAGCACCGGACGCTGAATACTCTGGGGCCTGATGTCGCCGGTCCGCCGCCCGTAGACGGGGGCTGCGGCTCTGGTAGGGCTCTCCGCTGAAACTGTGGTCGCTGATGAGGCGGTTCCTGCCGTGCGAATCCGCCCCGCTGACCTCTACCCCTGTATGTGGTCTGGGGTCCGCGCGTCCTCGTCGGGCGATCCGGGCAGTCCACTATATCGTGGCCATACCGCCAACACTCGCGACAGAAGGGAGTGTTTCGTCTTTGTAGACACTCGTCGTACACGTGACCCCTCAGATGGCAAAAATTGCATATTGTCTGGGATTCCAGGGGGTGCGCCGATCGACCAACCGGATCCCTGAACGGATTGTCCCCACCCGATCGATCCTGTGGCACATACGTCCCCTGAGCCAAGCTCTGCGACTCTCCACTCTGGCTTGGCATGGTATTTGACCACGCTCCCTCGCCAGAGGAGGCCGGAGCATAGGCACCAGCATCCCGTCGATAATTGAGAGGTCCGCACGACTGCTCCCGAACGAAACTATCCTCCTCCCGCCGACTATCAGGCTCTTCGGCCGGCAACACGAATGACACTGCCCGGGGATTTAAGTTCGATAAAACCGGCGCCGGCGCCGCGGTGTAATCCCTAGAAGTGGAGGATGTGTTTTCTAAAAGGGTCGAGCAACTTCCCGGTCCCGACTCCAATGTTTCCGACGCTCGCTCGGCGATTCCGTGCCGCGCATCCACAAACAGGTCGTCCTGCCTCAGCATTTCCCTTCGAGCTCGCTCGAATCCGGTTAGGTGGTCCACCAGGCTACGAAAAGGGACATTACCCAACGTGAGGAGGAAGTGCTTTAGTCCTTCCTCCCTCAGACCCCTTACCAACACCGGTTTGGCCATGCCCTCAAGCTGGCTGGCGAAGACGGACCTACCCTGGCGACCATAAAAGCGCTCAGCTGCCTCCTCGCACCGTACCACGGCCCGCTTCACTCGGGAAACAAAGCCTGTGGCATCCTCGGAAGGAAGTTGTCGCATTTTGGAAAGTTGTGCACACAACTCCTCATACGACACCCGGGGTTCGTAGGCCTCTTTAAGACGCTGTTCCGCTTCAAGGAATGTCGTGGGTGGTCTCTCCTCGAACATCCGATAGGCCTCGCCGCTCAGCCTAGAGGGCAGCCACCGGAGGAAGGTATGTTCCTCCTCCACCGCCAGCCCATCCAAGGTCCTTCTACAGCCTTTGAGAAACGAAGAGAGTCTCTCGGCCGTATCCGGTCCCTCCTGTCCCGAAAACATGGGGACCGCCTTCGACACAAGGTCGAAAACCCTATCTGTGCCCAGCATGGTCCGTACAGGACATGGTTGTGGGCCCAGTTTAAAATACGAGGGCATTGGCGTGTCCTCCATGCTCCCGACAGGCTGTTTACCGACGGTGGGAGGGGGGCGTGTTGGCGATCGGTCGTCCACAAACTCGTCCCTCGAATCGTGGAATGCCTCCGGATCCACCTCGTCAACCGGCGGCTCGGGAAATGCCTCGGGTCGTGCCCGGGCAGGAGTGCCCTCCCGGACATCTCTCTGACGTTGCCCTGTTTGCATTGCTAGGCCGTCTAACAAACTCAAAATTTCACGCTGTTAAACCCGGAACCCCGACAAGACCTGTGGCCAACAGTAAACCCGGGAAAAACAACGGTCCAACAAAAACACAACAACAAACACAACTCGTCCAACGAGAGAACCAACCCGAACGCGACAGAACCAATCCGCACACGAGCCGACCGTATATCGGATACAAGCCCACAACGTCCGAGCAGATCAGTGCTTCACCCCGAAATCTCCGATCGTTAAAGGTCACACACGGAACGAGGGGGCGCGAAAAACGATAATGGACACAACCCCCACAACAGACAAACAACCACTCCTAAAGGGGACAACCACTCCTCTCGCAGCTACAAAACTACAGACCGCGCAAAGAACCTCACAACACAAACAGCAACCACACTCACCGAGAAGAGAGAGAGAGAAAGGGGGAAGGAAATAAAATTTAGGCACAAGAAGAGAAGAAAAAAAAATCAAACGTGTCTCTTGTCGTGTACAAGAACAAAATCTAAACGCGCAGTCCAAAAAGAAAGAAGAAAAGCTCAATCACAATTCCAAAAAAAAAAAAAATATACCAGATTAAGCCAGTGCTACAAATAAATGGTTATCACATACATAAATAAATAAATAAATAAATAAATAAATAAATAAATAAATAATAGCACCAATCAATTTTCAAAAATAAAGAAAAGAGAGAAAAAAAAAATTAAATGCATATATATACATATATGTTTCTGCTCTGCCTGCAACTCCGCAAGTTCACTCCAACTGATACGTTGGCTGTCTCTTCCGTTTCAAAAATGAACAAAACCATAACCTTTGGAGACGCACTCTTCATCTACCGCGACCTCGCAGCTCAATATTTTCCCAATGCGATGGGGCACCTGTATCGACTATTCTGTGTAGACAAAATAACTCCGATCGCCTCACTGAGCCGCAAAGCCAAATCAGCAACCCTGCCGCGGTCCGTCCGGAAGGTCTGTCCAGTCTTTAACATTAACTCCAGTTTGTGACGTGTTTTGCGACTTGAGATGCACAGGTTTCTCCTGGATTTGGGCTTTTCAAGCACTTACGAGTTTGACTCAGGCTTCCTCAAATCCTGTCCGCAGCGCCAGTGTAATGTAATGTATGAATTCTTTGGGAGATGATGTATAGCTGAGCCACTTGTTGCGTATGAGGAGGTTAATCAGTAGTATAATTTGGGTGATGATTGATTACTTGATTTCCAGGTGTTGGGAAAATCCATTCAACGCCGATTTCGGGGGTTCATACCCCAGCAGTTGTGTGGCCTAGCAACAAGCGTAAGTGGCTCCCGGATTGCATACGCCGTAATTCCCCGGTGGCGGTTACTCGGTCAACGGTGCTTGATTTAGCAACTGGATGCAGCGTAACGGCCCGTTACGTGCAGTTGGCAGTCACCCGATTCGGTAACGGGGCGACCACGGTAAACCTCCTGGTCGAATTCCTGGAATCACTTTGGCCTCGTTAATTACTTACTCCAACAAGGGGACACCTCCTCTTTCACTCGTGCTGCATGCGCCTCCTTTTCCAGCAAAGATCACAAAGGAAAACAAACGGGATATTCATCTAACAAGGGAGTCTCGCTTAGACGTATTTATTTGAACACTTCGAACATTATCATTAAACATTAACTTCAACTTTCAATCTTAAATAAACTTTTTCCTTTTAAGGGAGCGCAACACATTTTCAACAAGTCAGACGAAAGAACAAAAGAAAAACGTGAAAAAATAAAATAATTCGTTTGTTGCGACTGAACTTAACATGCTCTTTCTTCGAGGAGATCCGATCTTATCTCTTTCCTTGTCAAAACGTCAACAACGGAATTCCGAACAAAAGGTTAAACCTCCATCTCTCTCGCTCTCCACTCACGTCCACTTCGAAAAACAAATTCGAACTCGAAGAACTGCACGATCCACACCCGAATCAGGGTGGGTTCAGAAACTCACTTCAGGATCGTACAATTCTTCCACCACCTTACCATCATACTATGTTAAAACAAAAGTATTAAATTCAATTATTATTATATTTACTAAATGCAAATTATTAAATGATGGTGGTGGCCGACGTACGTAACAATACAACTGTCACAGGAAGAAGGACCTACGAGGTGGTACCAAATAACAAAGAATGGGCGAATCACTGCAAATTGAAGCAGTTTTCGTATACTCTAATGTCTGACAGGGCACTGATGTTTTACATTATATCTGCGGAGATCCAAGTGTAAGGAAGATATTCCGGGTCCGCCTGTTAAGAGATGTGTAAAAAAGGACAATGACATCTTAATCAGGGGAGCACAGTATGATCGCAGTACAAATCAATGGCACAGTAGATGCGACCAACATATATGTAGTAAGAGTGATAACATGAACCTCAAACAACAGATGGATTTTCATTAGCGCACGGCAGCGACTGACCTCGGCCCACCTGAATCCTAAGAATCTTCTACCACCACTTCTGGCCTATGGCAGGGGTTGTCAGCAGCAACTTCGCTTCGTCCTCTTTTGCTCCGTTAATGACGGGCAGAGGGGCGTTAGTCACATAATATTCAATAACTCAAGAGATAAAGCTAATGTGTTCGCGAATTTATTTTCCGCGAATTCAAACGTTGACGTCGGTCTTTTGGAGCCACCTGTGATTGCTCCGGTACGGTCTTTGTTGCGGGATGTGACGTTCCGCCACCGTACTAATTCAACGCAATCTATGTGGACTGGACTGTAGGACGGCACCTGGCCCGAACGGAATACCAGCATTAGTACTTAAGAACTGTGCTCCAGAAATATCGCCGGTTCTTGGTGGACACTTTCGGTTATCTGATGCACGGAGGATATTTCCTACCTGCTGGAAAATCGCTCGAGTTCAGCCACGAGTTTTCTAAGGTGATGAAAAGGGTCATCAATGCCGAATTAATAAAGTATTTGGAGTGCAGCAGACTTCTGAATGATCGTCAATAAGGATTCCGTGGCAGACGATCCATGGGAGACCGTTGGACCCTTATAACCGATATATGGACATCTGCGATTAAGGGACATGGTGAATCAAGAGCGGTCGCATTGGATATCTCCAAGGCTTTTGACCGTGTCTGGCACGGGACATTGCTGAGCAAACTTCGTTCATACGGACTTTCCCAGCAGCTATGCGACTGGACGAAGAACTTCCTCGAAAATCGATCGATCCGGTTTGTTGCACACGGTGAGTCTTCGGATATGTATCCTGTTAATTCCGGGGTGCTTCGAGGTTCTATTTTGGCTCCAACCTTGTTTGTCCTTTACATGAATTATTTGTTGGAGTCAAAGGATAACAAAGTGTTCAGTTTTGCGGATGATAGTGAGCTTGTTCCGTTTTTTCAAGTGACGAGCCGATTAGTGTATCAACGTCGCACCTGCTGAGATGTAGCCGGATCGATTCTCTGAATCGGGATCTGGATAAGGTCCTGCAGTGGAGAAAGACCAATCTTGTAAGGGTCAATGCAACAAAGACACAGTATACAACATTCACAAAGAAAAATGCGTCATCAGTTCCACAGCTGATGATGAATGGCCAGGCCCGCGAATGTGGGAAAAGCTTGAAATTGTTCGGCGTCTGTATCGTGGCATAAACAAGTGTCAAACATTGCCAGTTCCGCCTCAGGAAAACTGAGTTATTTTTTTAGAGCCAAGAAATATTTTACTCCGACCCAATTTTTGCTCCTGTATAAATCCCAAAGTAGACCCGCGCGCGAATATTGCTAGGAGCTCTGCCCCTAAACATACCCTCGACTTACTTGACAGTATACAGAGACGAGCGGTTTGCTAGATCGGGGACACGGCGTTGACGTCGGGACTACAGTTTTACTCACATTGGGCTAACTGTATTGTGGTGAGAGAAGCTCGCCAGCCAATGTGTATAAAAGGGATTTGTTGTACACATGAATGAAGCTGGGAATAGGCGACGCAAGGGTAATATTTCCTGATATGGGGTTGTATTATATATAACCGATGAATTTTCTTTCAGGTAATTTATGATAAGGTAATAAAGAACTCTTACAGGAATTGTAAGCGTAGGAATGCTTGAAAAGGTAAGAATTCTTTTGCAGAAGCTTTACGATTATAGCTTTGCTCCAATTAATGCGTGTAGCATTTTGAGGTGCCTAATGCGATTGCATTGGCAAAAACGTATGCGTCTAGGGATGAGGTAATGGGGGTTTTTAGGTTATTGTACCGTGGGGTTTGGCGGAACCGCTACAAGGTCCCTGTGTGCTTTTGGCTATTGTACACGTTCGAAAATGAATCTTGCTCATGGTGTACTGCATGTGCTCAAGCTGAGGCGGAACTGATGTGGCTTCAGGTAGCGTTGAGTTGGCTGCAAAGTATGCAGCAAGTAGGTTCTTTTTGTCTGTTGTTCTGGTGACTGGTCTGTCATCGACTACTTACGAAGGAATGAATGAAGAGGCCGGGTTTTGAATGCTTTTCGCAAATGCTCACAGGTTTCTACTACCTGTAGGAGAGTGTAGTAATTCTTGTCTCACTTTCTGGTCGGGGAAGAATTTTACGCATTGAATGTGTGCATTGCAGCTCTCTTCCGAATCCTTCCGAATTTTTCTCAGTATTGTTTGATTTTTTTATTACAACCGGAACCTTACATTATTTAGCCTTAATGGTTTACCTGCACCCGGAATTGAACCACATATATATTTTGGGTTTGATAAACCTTATCCTGTACCTAATAAAGGTCCGCACATCAGGTAGAATCATGCCGGTTAATGTGTCCACTATAACGTCAACACCAATTTAATTTCTCAAAAAAGTCGTTTAGATCTTCCCAGTTGACTTTCTCGTAAGGCCCTACTGTTCTTTTGGAAGTTGTTTCGTCAACTTTGTTGTCGGTTAAGGGGACATTCCGTTTTGTCGGGTCAAAACATAGGTCATTTTGATGATTTTTTTTAAGAGAAAGTATTAAAGATATAACAACAATCTTTTTTCAACATTTTATTCATCTTTCGACCACGTTTGTAAATTTTGTCGAGTCACCCCGGAACCGGGGTGCTTTTTATGACACCGCGTAATTGCGAACCGATTCGCTTTCCCACGTGATTGATACACGGCCTTTACAACATTTGGAAATGATTTCTGCAACGCATTCATTATTTTTACATCCCCGTCTCCAAAGTACTTTTCGTAAATGCGGCCGTGCAGATCAAAAGCGCGTTCGAACATCTCTAACATTCCGTCAGGCTCCATTTTACCCGAACTTCCATTGTAATCCAATGTGCAAACTGGTTCGTGCTCATCCCACCAAGTATCATAATCAGGGGTGCCTTTCTTTGTTTTCATAAGGTTGCAGCCTTGGCAATAACGCGATTTCACAGTAAGATCGAGAACTTTGTTTGTTTTGTTGCCGATCAATGTCATAACGCCATAATTAGCAATATGACCCCTTTTGCTCCAACTACCATCTCCAGAAGCAGTAAATTGTTTATCTTCACTTTCATCAGTTTTTTCTTTTTCCTCTTTGCTAGCCTTTTTTATCACGGAAGAAAAAACGCCGATACAAGGGGTGTGTGCATTATCGTGAGCAGCGTAGTAGATGTGTTTCGTAAATTCGCCAATATCCATCAGTGAAGTGAAACAATGTAATCCATTTAACCCGACACCGAAGATGCGCATTACGAATACTATTATTTTCGTAAGCTTTGTTGGCGATTTGTAGCGTTCTAGGAACGCACAATTCTACAAAGGTAGGGTTCCTACCCTTCAAGGAACATACCTACCCTGAAGACGCTGCACGCGCCCACAGACGCGTGCCACTAAGTCCGCTAGGTCCTTGAAACATTTGGCCAACGTTGAACCCGACATGAAAAAGCAAGGAGCTGAACGTCCCAAAGCTTTCAATGTCAAGCTCAACAATTCGAATATGGCATACCTGAAACAAAGGAAAACATTCATGCATCCGATCCCCAAAGACTGAAATGTGCCGCACTCCAGCACTGCACAAACGGAAATCCTGAACATCTACACGATGTTACAAGGATTTGTTATCGTCAAGAAATTAGCCGACCATCGGATGCACGTGCGGGTGGTCTGCCACAAAGACCACCAAATCCATTGTAGCGATCCTAAATCGCTACTCCTATCCAAATCCCCAATATTACCAAATAACCCCAAACCAATCCCCAATACCACCAATAACGCAAATCCCAATTCCATATTCAATCATATGAGCAATAAATTAACCCAAAGTTAATTTATCGCTCATTGATTCAATTCCACATTAAATTCCATATTGAGTCACATGAACAACGAATTTAACCAAAAGTTAATTCGTCGTACATTGACTCAATTCCCAAAACGTTGACATCATGAAATGCTTAATTCAAAACGCATTTCATGATTCCCATTCCTAGAACCCATCCAACTAAGCTTATAACAAATTCCCAGAACACAACTCCAATTGAAACGCACAAAGTCCTATGTGTGCTTCTGGGAATTTTGACCATAAAATAGTTGACAATTCTCAACTAGAAAATTTATAAAAGGGCAGTGAATTTGAATTTCGGGATCAGTAGATCACCAGAGGCAGAAGCGCTGGCCGCCTGTAAAAGAAAATTTTAAACTAATAAAACAAAAATTAAAAATACAAAAGAATTGCCCTATTCACTCAACTGTATCGAAAGACAATCCTCGCTGTCTTACCCCGAATTGCAGCCAAGTTGGACGTGTCCCCTATTTCAGAGATCATCGTTGTCAAACCTGAGGACACCTTCGTTAGAACAATATATGCAGGCAATACAATCCTTACACTTAAATCGGAAGATCCCATCAAGGTGATTACTGTTCGGGCAACTAACTTTTAAGCTGCTGGAACAGGCGGCAATGCCGCTGTAGAACGAGCTCCTAGCGGTAATTACAAAAGCGGTATATCGGAATTTGTTTCTCAGGAACGTCTACAAAAACGACACAGATATTCTACAAAAGAAGGTAAGCCGCCCCCCTTTCTCAGCTTCCACAGATGATACCCCAACACCATCGGCAAACAAAAGAAACGGCAACCGTAATCATTAATATCAATGAGATAATTCGGAAAATGTATGAGGTTTAAAACCTACAAAGGAACTACTCCGATCGCACGGTTCCTTTTTTGTATTTCACACCCATTAGAAAGATCTAATGGATTTCGGTGTCTGCTTACAAAAGGCAAACAAACCCACGGACTGTACGTCCTAACGATCATCTCCGTTCTGCCTGCCAGATGTGCTGCGCAAACCGTTGAGATGAAATGCTATCACCACCACCGATGGTGATGATGATGTATATGATGATCCCTTTCAGGGATCCAAATTACCCCTGGGACTAAATAACATGCTGCTAACAGAGATTCGGAAATTCTGTTAGCAGATCTAATGAGAAAAGTTGTCTGCACAGATAAAGATACAATCTGTATCGGGGTATTTTTCTGATAGGAAAAATTAGTCTCATTTTGATCGTCGGCGAGACGAGTTTTCGTAAGTGAGCAGCGATAAGAGCTGAGACTAAGATACGCGAGCCGAAAGAAGTCAGTAGAAATACGTTTCGAGTGTGTCGGGAGTTGTGTGTGTTTTCGTAGCTAAAATAAGAAGATTCTGTTTCGACGATTTACGCGTCATTTATTGCATAAGGAAACCGCGAAACTTATAATAAACCACAACAATAAAATAAAATTCAAAACAATTTCCTTGATGTTACCTTTTTAACCGCGTTCGCTCTGGTGTTTATGTTTTCTATGCGGCAATCAGTGCTCGGCGGAACACTTGAACAACGTATAAATCCGCCAAAGATTTGTGGATAGGACTCGATGACCATCACACTACAGTTGCATTCGACGATCAGTTTGAATCCTAGGGCTTTCTCAGATTTTTTTGAAAAGTTTATCGACCCGGCACAGTATTTACACTTTATAATGTTTGAAAGTTGGGAAAAAACTGAAAAAAATGTAACACCACGTATGCTGCCGTCACTGTAACCGTTGGAGCGAATTCGGGCGATGTACCCAATTTTTGTGCCGAAGTAGTGGCATACTCCGTTTTCAGTTCATGTACAGTTCCCATAAATCCTTTTCGTTTTTTATATCGACTCACTAGGCGCACCCCTGACTTACGCGAACCTTTAACGTTTTTAAACATTATGTTAGAGACATTTCCCGTTGAAAAACGTATGAAACGGACGCCTAAACGCGAGCACTGCACGATCTGAGACCACGTTTACACTAAATACTTTTTCCTCCTTATGAAAAAGAAACAAAGAAACATCAAAAATACCTACGCCGCGACGTCACCGGTAGGAACATGTTCCATAGTCACCAAACAAGAAAAAACCACCAGCACCGTGCAACGGGCAAGTTAGTTTAATATATATGAAACTAACTAAAACTCAGGCAATCGCAGGTCACCCGCAGTGCGCCCGAATGTAAAAACAACATACACAGGAGCTACTATCCATTACCGCTTATGAACATGTTGTTCAGTCGCACAATATTGCGACATATTGAAAGAAGTGGCAGTTGGCCCAAGCCAACAGCGAAGCAATTTAATGCCCATAAATGGACCCCCAATAACGATTACAATCTGCGGATACACAGAGTCATTGATCGGTTGAATCAGATAAAGCCTCAAATTCGTTAAAGCATGTGTATCTATCCTAGTTTGGTCTTCTGTAAAGAAAACAGTAATGTATGAACTGCATACCAATGTTAAGTTCTACCCTTGAGAAATAAAATTGTGGATTGGAGCCAAGCCCATTTTTTTTTGGGCTATTTTACCTCCTGAATTTTTCACCTCAGATGATAACACCACCTTCCCAACCACCAAGTTCGAAAAAGTACTGAAACATTCCTCCCCACCATACACACAATCATAGTTCGAGTTCTACAATAAACCGATGATACCGATCAGCACTAAACTTAATCAGGTAACATCCCCAGTATTCTTTAATACCTATACTATAATCGTGAAATTCTATTGTTATTGGTTCCCAATGGCCAGTTCCTTGATCTACAAACAAAATTCAGCTGATGGCAAAAACTACTCTAATCAATTTATCAATTTATAGAAATAATGATTAAAAGTCACACACGAAAAAGGAGCATAGAAAATACGTGCCAAGTTTTCGCACCTAAAGAATCATATTACATGAACAGATATCCACCCATTGGAGATAAAAACATAGATTAATGTTCAGGCACACGCAAGACAACCGAAAGACAAAGACTCGAACAAAAGGGAACAAATTCGCAATCTAATCAACTCTCATATGTTGTTAGACAACACGATACATACCACATATATGGATAATCAACAGTTCATAACATAACAGACAACACCGGTCAGCCATGTTAAAGTTCTTTGGCGAAAACAACAACACCAACAACGGTCATGAAACTAAACTCAAGCCAAATCCGTAGTTCGTTGAAACTCTTGTATTTTGATAGGAAAACTAATTAAGGTCACACGAAAGCGATTCTCCTAAAGACGGGTGATTTGACACGACATCGTCAGTGGAAATTAATGGATTCGATTTGGGCTTGGTCATGTGGTCTCATCAGCAATAGGTCCTATGTGGCGTGGCGCATCTACTTTCTAACAGAATGACGAAAATGCTGATTTGCCATTAGTCTTCCCTAAAAGCGGATCAGTTTTATCGGAGATGTACATTTGCACCTTTTTCGATGTCTGCCTGAAGAGATGTATGTGCTGTAGGAAGGATGTCCAGGCTTTTCATTTTCGCGTCACTACAGAAACATATCCAGATTGTGAAAACCTAAACGCAGTGTGTATTGAATGTCAATGAAATGGGCAGTGTTGTTCTTGTGGACACGTTTGCCCAACGTCTACATACACGTAATTGAACCGACGCATAACACAGTATTCCTCAACTAGCCAATGGATGGGATGATTGATTTATTTGCCTTATTTAATATTTATTGCATTGTAAATGAATAAGGTGATAGGTTCAGAGTAATAGCACTTTATACAGAGGTTTTCGACTAGAGGGAGAACAACTTTTTAATATTACATAGCAACGTAGTCTCAGTGTACAATATGTTAGTTTTACTTGTAATGGGTAAGTTCAGTGAATTTGTCTATTTTAATGATCAAAGTTTTCAATGAGAAGTTGTCATTTTTTTTCATAAAACCTTCCAAATCAAATGGCAACGTCTACCGACATGACATCCTCGGTTTTACTATTTGTATACCATTAACGTTGCAACTGACATCTTAACTGCCAATATCCAGAATATTTTATACTTAGTCTGATGAATTGTTAACTAGTTGAGAACTATCATAATACTCACACAGGACGCAAGTTCAACTTCAACTTTACTAAGCAGAATCAGAAGTGAAAATCGTGAATAAATTTTTGATACAAATATTCCCAAGGTAACTCCATACATAATACGAGGGTTGCCTCTTATGTTTCGGGATTTGGCAACCCTAGCGTTGCAATCCGGCAATTGACAGCTCTGTCGTAAAGTTGGACATTTTTGAGGTTATACGCACTCAGAACGTTTTGACATACGAGCGCTATTTGTGTTGTTTACAGTAACTTAAAAGATTCATCTCGGCCCAAAAATGGAATTAAATCGTCAACATTTTCGTGCGATTATTTTTTACAACTTTCGGTGTGGATTAACTCAGCAACAGTGCATGGATGAACTTAATTCAATTTTTGGCGATGAAGCTCCATCAAGGACCAGTGTTTATCGATGGTATGGTGAATTCAATCGTGGTCGTAGTTCACTCCAAGATGAATTTCGTGAAGGTCATCCAAAATCAGTTGTTGTTCCGAAAACCATTGATGCTGTGCGCGAACTGATATTGGAAGATCGTCATGTGACCTATCGTGAGATTGAGACAACCTTAGGCGTTAGCGGGACCAGCATACATTCAATATTGCATAAACATTTGACTGTCAAAAAAATTTGTTCGCGTTGGATCTCACACAATTTGTCAATCGCCCAAAAAAAGGCTCGTGTCAATTGGTCGAAAGAAATGCTCAAAAAATACGGTCGCGGTGCTTCGAAACACGTCTATGACATCGTGACAGGTGATGAATCGTGGATTTACGCGTATGAGCCCGAAAGTAAACAGCAGTCGACTGTCTGGGTGTTTCAAGATGAGCCAAATCCAACAAAAATTGTTCGCGCACGAAGCACTTCCAAGCAAATGGTCGCCTGTTTTTTCGGAAAAACTGGACATGTCGCAACCGTACCACTAGAACAACGCAGAACAGTCAATTCTGAGTGGTACACAACCATTTGTTTGCCAGTTGTCTTCCAAGAAATCAGAAAAACCAACCGCCGAAGACGGATCACTGTTCACCACGACAATGCGAGCTCTCACACATCGGCTGCGACAACTGCATTTTTGAGCACCCAAAACATCGATTTGATGGGTCATCCGCCGTATAGTCCTGACTTGGCACCGAATGACTTCTTTTTATTCCCGTACGTAAAAAACAAACTGAGAGGTCAACGTTTTTCGACACCTGAAGAAGCGGTTGCTGCATTCAGAATGCATGTGTTGGAGATACCTCAATCAGAGTGGCAAAAGTGCTTCGACAATTGGTTCAAACGCATGCAAAAGTGTATAGATCTTCATGGGGAATATTTTGAAAAACAATAAAGTGATTTTCGATGATCAATATTTGTTTTTGTTCTCTAATCCCGAAATATAAAAGGCAACCCTCGTAAAGTGAGTTAAGCCACGAAATCAGAGCTTTTTCTCTTCGACTGTGTTAATATACAGAATGGCACTACTTAGGTGAACGCATTAGACAACATTGTAATTTGGAAATTTTTTCTCTTACATCTGTCATAGAGCACGTTTTGAAGACTTCAATCTTAGAGGATTTTAGCTTTAAAGCAATACACATCAATCGAATGCTTCAGCTGTACATGCAAAATTATTTCTCAGTTGTTAAAATGAATGTGCATAGAGAAAACAATAACGTGAAAAGACACCATAAAACGTTTAGACCAATGATTTTTGATTTCTGGTACCGTTGCTAAGTTCAGACGTCCAAAAAGAATTCATCCAAATCGATTCGGAGGAAATATCACAGCCGTACAGGTCAGTATTGAGACTTCTCCGACAACACCATCTCGGCGTCGTTCTACGCACTTGGACATCCGACGAAGCACTTACGCATAATTCTTTTTGATTTGAAGACATTCTCACGCAACATTCAATTGACGCCACGACTGTTGCCTTGCTAGGCATATGCGAATTTCGTCATCGAGATAAGAGAAACTGAGGAGATATTTTGGCATCTAAATTGATGAGGTGTATCATGAGCATTATGAATGATGAAGTGCATTTATCGCTGAACGGAACCGTCAACAAACAAATTTATCGATTCTATGGCGCCAGAAAACCTAAAGTGATTGGAGTTTTCCCCTTTGGCGGTTTTCGTCGTGGTCCGCCAACAAAAAATTAAGTCATTTCTTCATTCTGTTGGATTTAACCATTTATCGCAACACTACGACTAGGGCAACATCGCGAACAGACTGAAGTGCTCCACGAAGTCCCACCATTTCCCTGTCCCGTACATTTTGCACCTTCTATACCTAACTCTATCCATATCCCCAAATCAACATTGAATCCAATGTTGAACAAATTGAATCAAACGTTCAATTTTCGCATTGATTCAATTCCCAGATATCCTTAAATCATATGCAATCATATCCTTAAATCATATGCAATCATATACATATCTTAAATCATTGTATGTTCAATTATCATCATCATCCGGTCTTGGCCTTATTTAGCAAGTCTCTCCATCGGTATCCGGTCCATATCCGAAACTTGTTAAATTGTCCATAATAATTTGTTTTGCCGGGCAAGGTTATTCGCCTTGCACCAACCTTTCTCAGGATGTATGTTCAATTATAGATTTCCAAAATCGCTAAACTAAATGTGCGGACCGGATGCCCCATTTTCGAACAAATATTATTGAGAATCATAAAATACGCCTCTGCAATTTTATGATGCTCCAAGAATCTGCTTGCACAAATTTGGTCTGTGGCGGTTCTCTATACTACATGGAGAACCAACCCACAATTTCAACAACAATTTCCGCCTTATTTCGCCCGTTATCAGCGCGTCATATCAACCCCTATCCCACCGTTCGGTAATTCACCTGCAAAACATGTTTCCCAAAAGGACGCATTATCCTATGCATATAATGCATAATTGAGTTTAGCTATGTTTTCGCCATACGGCAACTCCATTTCTCTAATTCATGAGATTTCCACCGGAAATCACATCATGTCGGTTAGCAACGGCATAGTCTGATCAAACGACGTGGTTGCATAATCGTGCAATCGCTGGGGAAATTATTAAAGTATTTAATTTAGTTCCTATGATCAGATTTCCCTAGCCAAGTCGGCGTCCTATTCACTTTCCCCAGACACTACATTCGCTGGGGATCAATGATCTCTTTTCGCAGGTGAATAGCACCAGCTACATTTTCCTCTCCTCCACAATTCTGTCCTCCTACAGTTCAATGCACTCTGAAATCACCACAGCCATCGCACTAGGGCAGTAGGTCACCCTCAGAGACTGCATTTGATACAAGCACACAAGCAAAGTCAACCCCGAAGTTATTGCGTTCTCTCTTTTGTTCTTTTCATCCTTCGCATGCCCAGTGACTGTTAAATGATGTGCAAGCATTATTCACCTCACTGAGACATGCAACTGAATAGATTCATGAGAGAGCGCGATGATGATTGGCTAATAGCCGTGCGAATGTAATATTAAAATGTCATCCCTAATTGGGATCAGTCGCTTGCCTTTTATCACCGCTGTAAGGTCACGCCACCGCACGAAATTTTTATTTAATACTTCGCCGAATAAACAGTCACTAATCATCCACCATACGGTGCACGAGTGTCTTGAGTCGTAATTCAATCATTACAGTGTGCGCACGTTCCGAGTCAACTCACTGTTGAGAATTACTTGTGTTGGGTATTTTCGCCTTAAAATAATTCGTGATTACTAAAGCTATCTAATAAATCATCATCATCATCGGCACTACAACCGGGAGCCGGTCTTGGCCTTATTTAGCAAGTCCTGAGGCTTGTTAAATTTTCCATAATGATTTATTTTTTCTGGGCAAGGTCATTAGTCTTGCGCCAGAGGCTCCCCGACGGGGAATCGAACCCAGGCCCCCCGGGTGACAGGCGGGTATACTAACCACTATACTATCGAGGAGCTATCTAATAAATAGTGTATTAGAAAAATAAGTTTTCTTGTAACAAAAATATACTGGTATCCCCACCAAATCTCATTAAAAGGATATAGTTTAGTGAGAGCAGAACCCTCGTTTATTACACTTACTACAAGCGTTTGAGAAAGAAAAAAAAAGAAAGACAAAAAAAAAAAAAAAAAAAAAAAAAAAAAGAATGCTCTCGTCCCATCTTTTCTTCTAGCACATTTCCTCGATGCACTGCCGTCTATTTATTTAGCCGTAATGCACACCATAAACAAAGATCTCCACGTCCCTTCTGGCCTTACCGCTTTCCTGCTTTGTTTTTCCATCGCCGTCGCGCATGAGTTGAACAATATGATCTTCACGATCACTCATACACACATACTACCATGATCTTCATTACGAGATCTGGTTTTCTACTTACGTCTCTCTTGTGGTAAGTAAAAATATATCCTTAGCTGAAAGGATATCCACCACCACCGAATCGAGGGTGAATCAAGAGCTAGATTCCAACCCTCGATTGAGTCCTATTACATACACCGACCGAGCCGGTCGTGTCACTCCCGCTCCCCGGTGCGCACGGGGACGTGAAAGCCAACCGCGAGTTGCATGATTAATGTTTATCACCAAATCGAAAATTGTTTAATTAACCATAAGATAACTTTCTAATTAACAAACAATGTGAGAGCACTTAGATAAAATACGTAATAGATTCCAGTGACTAATTCATGTTTTTTTTTCAGTTATCATCAATAAAGTAATCATTTAATTAACAATCAACAGTGTGCTTTGTTTCATTCCACTTACTGTGGACGGTGTGTTGCGGAGTTTTGTCTTGATCTTTGTGTTAGACTGTATTCGGCAGAATAGTGGAACTTTCTTTCGGTGTTTAGCGAACTTACGATGGAGGAAGAAAGCGAACCAGCGCCGTACGCCGGCGCAACCTACTTCTCTTCCCCACAGGGGCTTTGCCTTTGCTTTCCCATTCTTGCTAGGTCTTTTTCAGGAAGTGTTTTGCCCAATTTTATGGGAGAATAAATTAAAAAATTTGACTCAATAGCTAAAACCATTTGACTTAAGAGAAAAAAACCACATACTAAAACGATTAACATAGCAATCTACATCTTAACTAGCGTGAAAATATAGTCGTGGGTTCATGGAACCGTGATCTGATGCATTAATGCTTTCGTTCTAACCTTTTCTAGTTTTTGTAGCCTTGGTTCGGATCATCACTGCCATTATTAACCCCTGTAATATCTCAGACACCTTGCAGTAGATGCAAGAGGATTTCACGTCAAACGGCTATAGGTGGAAATAACAATCACAATATACAAAATGGTGGGCTGGGTGTCAAGGCTCATTCGCCCGATGATATGCCACCCCATCATGCTATAGGTTACGCGATATAATTGAGAGCAACATTTGATCACATTTCGGACCTTGGCCGTCAGAATAGCTAGTAAATTATTTTCCAACCACAGATCCTTTTACCGCCTCAACGGCTGGCAAGGAGCTTGTGTCATATGCTTAATCGTGTGATGTGTTTAATTGGGCATACGTAGGTTCAACTTACGACTCTTGCAGTTTCACACAAAAATTTAGAGACAGAGGTCCAAATGCATGTTCTGCGAATCAGGATGCAAAGGCGGTAACCACGACTCAACAGGGAGCTGCTGTGGGGGTTCATCACACGGAGAACCAACTCACAATTCCTACCTAATTTCGACCGCAAACAGCTCGTCACCATAGCCCAACGCCCCATTCAACTAGCAAGAATACACTTCCCAATCTGCAACAGCATCCATTCCCAAATCTGCAATAGCATACATTCCCAAACCGCAAAGGAATTCACTTCGAAAACCTGCAATAAAATGCATTTTAAATCATATCCGTCATCTATAATCAAACCGCTTCTAGTTTTTCCCGAAAACCATTCAGGCTCACTTCTTACTTAAACCATTGTTTTTGCTTGCAACCAAGCAGCATTAATTTTCCCCGAAAACCATTTCGGCGCACTTCCTACTTAAACCATTTTCCTCGCTTGTAACCAAGCAGTGTTTAGTTTCCCCGAAAACCATTTCGGCTCCCATCCTACCTAAACCGTTCGAAATAATACCAATTCCCCTTACCGGCAAGTCACCAGCACGATGCGTTGCATTTCCACGAAGCAACCATCGCAACAATAAAGACCCATATTCCTTTGCCTAACCGACAACCCATGCCCATACTTGATTATGCCCCCGAAACCGATTTCTCCGTATACACAGAAACAGAGGAATCTAATTCAGCTTGTACGGCAGAAATTCCCCGAAACAAAATTCCCTATGTAGGCATAGCAACCCTTCTCCATGTTCCAAGTAAGTGGCCGCGAGCCTACTTAGCGGATTCCACTCCCACGACACCCTGAACGGATTTTTGCATTCATCCAGGAGTCGTAATTCAACCACTTAAGAGCTCGGTCGCGTTTCAGATACACCAGCATACGTCTGGGGGTGAGCCTACCGCCGCGGGTGTAGAAACCATTAGTTGCGTCGAGTTAGAGTCGGGTTCTTTAATTTTCTAAACAATATCCTTTTTACAAAAGGGCAAATAAAGTAAAGTCAAAGACATTTCCCGATATCATTCGTGTGTGCTGTAGTTCAGTTAATTTGCAATCGTTAAGTTTGAAATGGCCGTCAATGTACAACCTAGTGTTAATATAAATATCTTTACATAAAATTAAAACAATAACCACAATGACATTTTAAATCTCCGATGTAAAAACCGATCATTATCGAACCACGTAATAAAAGAATATAAATAATAATAAATAGAGCTTGTGAACTACCAAAACAATCGGTGTTTTATTTTACTTTTTGTTTCCTGGTGATTGTTGCAGCATTATCAAGTTTGTTCGAACAGCGGAGTGTTAGCGGGGTCTTAGTAGAATCAGTGCCCATGCTGGCGACACGACTTCGTCCCCCACTCGACAAATGCCGAGTATTTTAAAACGCGGTGTCCAATTTCCTCAATAAAAATGGACAGGTTTAAGTGCATTCATATTAACTGAAACCATTGTATAGCCGCACAAGATTGTAGTGCTATGAAAAGCCCTACCATATCTTTCCCCTACACAAATACCCAAATCTTATATATATTAATACAAAACATTCATCTAATTCAAAATTCGCAATAAACGAATCAAATATTCGTTTATCGGCCTTGTACCCAAGTCCCCATAACCCTTAACTCAAATCCACAAATACATTCTCCCCATAAAACAAAATCCGTGATATACGAATCAAATATTTGTTTACCATATACACCCAATTCCTCATAATCCAAACAAAACCAAACCCATGGCAAATCGAACCAGATGTTCGATTTGCCATACGCAAACAAAGTCCTAATTCCAGTGCATATCCTCATATGCACTACAATGTCATGAGAATTCATAAAACTGAATTCTTATCTCGAAAAAAACATTGGGCACCACAGCCAGTGTATCCAAATCGATATTTAGTTTCCGTTTATAAAGGAGCATGCATCGTGATCTGTGTCGGCCAATGTTTTGACGTTCATTGTCCCTGGAGGAAGTACCCCAGGAGCACATCTGTATAAGGAGAAATAAAAGGAAAACCAGACAAATAAAACCATTTGAAAAGATACTTTAATAATTTTGTTTTGTTGAACATATCACTGGTGAGTAGAGCTGTGGCAGCCCCACGAACACCCAATACTTCTTCAGTATCCCTATGTCGAGCAACCCCAGCGGGGGCTGGTGACTGTGGAAGCCGAAAATAGGGGCGTTACTCCCTGCGATCGATCGCCACGCCCTCTCAGAAGCGATCTAAAGAGATCCCTCATCCTTTTAAGGACAACGAGACACGCTACCTGATCAAAAGGCGAATACAACAAGATCCCCTTTCCCAAACGGTTAAGGAATATGGTGCCGAGGTGGTACTCATCAATGAGCAGTACAGGAGCAGAACAGCGGCCATCTGGGCAACTGGAAATTTTCCCATAGAACACAGAAGTGTCCAGCGGCGGGAAGGATTCGCCTATGCTAAGATTAGAGGAATTCATTTCTACTGTTGTTACGCTCCTCCAACGTGGGAAATAGAATATTTCAAGTGCTTTTTGGTCAGGATAACACAAGAAGCTATAGATAAGAGCCCTCTTATAGTTGCTGGAGATTTCAGCCCTTGGGCAGTAGAATGGCGAAGCACAATGACCAACAGTAGAGCCTAGGCATTACTTGAAGCCTTCGCAGTCCTAGATGTGGTGTTACTTAATGGTGGTGCTGCTGACACCTTCATAAACGAGAGAGGCCGATCCAAAATCGACATCACATTCCAGCTCCATGTTGGCAAGAAGTATGGAGTGGCGAGTTTTGGACATGCGGAATTCGTCAACAAACGGAAAGAGTTGAGGAATGTAATCCGCAAAAGTAAATATGCCGCGTTGTGCTCCCTAAGGGATGAATTAAATAACAACCGCGCGTAACAACTCTTCTGCACTGAATTGTCACAGAGTCCGATTTTAACCGCCCAACTGCACACACATGCCGCAGTCTTCGAGTTTTGAGTCAGATAGTAAACTTTGAATCGCGCCCACGTACCGGGGACGTTGCGTGAGTCAAAATTCATCCCCCGTTGGAGTAAGTACGCACCACCGGAGTCGTGACTCTAAAATCGAAGAATAACAGTGAGCGTTGAAACGAGTACGACATTTATTACAGCTGTCATGCAAAACACCATGGGCTCGGGGTAGGTTTTCTAGTCAGCCAAAAACTGAGGGCTGCCATTATCGGCTTTAATACAATTAATGAAAGTTTATGCACTCTTCGCGTGCGAGGCAAGTTTAAGAACATAAGCCTCATGGACGTTGATGGACCTACAGAGGAGTCCCCTGACGAAGAAAAAGAAGAATTCTACGAGAACGTCGAACGGGCTCCCAATGCCCTCCCAAGATACGATGTGAAAATAGTTCTTGGTGATTTGAATGCCAAAATAGGTCGGGATATGGTTTTCAGGCACTACGCCAGTTCCCATAGTTTGCATGAGAGCACTAATGACAATGGACCACGAGTCATCGAACTGGCAGCATCAAAGAACTTGGTCGTTGCGAGTACCAGGTTTCCGCAAGAAGATATTCACAAAGCCACCTGGGTATCACCTGATTGAGCCACTCGCAACCAAATTGAGCACGTGTTGATAGATCGCCGCCACTCCTCGAGCCTGATGACGGTACGAACATACCGAGGTGCCAACGTCGACTCGGATCACCATGTTGTTGTCACTTGACAACCATCTTTACTTTTATCTTTCTCTTCTGTTTTGAATTTTGATGAATCCAGTCCGTTTTGTTTGTAAACAGTAAAGATCTAATTCATCATATAAATAAAGACTATATTTATAATCGACTTGAAGAGCCTCATTTTTGTCAATCATCTGGAAGATCCAATTTTGGAAGTTTAAAGGTAATCCTTTCCTTTTAGTAAATTGATTAAGAGTTGATTCCATCAGGTATCATTGTTTCGGACGTTATTCACAAGGAACCAGCACACTACGCGGCAAAGGAACGACGCATTGTTCTTGACGCCATTTCAGACAGACGATTTGCAGGACGCAAATCAAACATATCTTTGGTCCTTCGAGCCGGATCCAGTCTGTGGATACAGATTCACTGCTGCCAGCTCGTGGCATATAAGACGGTCGCGGGACAGTCAAGTCCAGATGCAAAGCCCTCAAAGATTGTGGTTGTGTAAAGTGAAAGTGAAAAGTGTAATGCAAGTGAATAAAACCTCCAACACAATGAACTCGACGATGGCAACAGCAGTGCATTCCACCGCCCAGTGAGTGGCCACTGCCAGGGATCCATCTGTGGATCAAACTGATGTCCAACAAACTGACCAAGAGCAATTCGATTATAATCACACCGCGAACCAGTTCGCATAGCAACCACCGGACCGAGACATACGGATCATCCAACCAGTTCGCGGCACAGCCTGTCGGAACCCAAAATTACAACTACCGCTGCTCCGAATGCAGCCCCGTCCAGCCTAAGGACCTGAAGCCGCCAAATTAGTGGCGCAATAACCAGCTGCCCCAATGACAGCTACAACTACCGCTGCTCCGAATGCAGCCCCCGTCCAGCCTAAGGACCTAAACCCAGCCAGCTTAGTGGCGCATCAGTAATCTGCCCAGTGCAGCTATAGACAACCGCCCAGGTTCTCAGGTAAGAGAATTTTCGATTTCCAACTAAATTACCGCCACCAAATTTGTGGCAAACAGAAACTGACTCCATCAGCTACCACTACATCGCGTCCAGTTCGAAACACAATGACGGCCAGATCTGTGGATCAGCTACCACCAGTTCGGGGTGCAGCCCGGGATCTAGATCTGTATCGACTACCGCCGCCAAGTTCGAAGCATTCTAAAGGGCCCAGCTCAAGGGCCGACCAACCTCAAGGACGCGGGACATCAAGTCCAGACGCAAAGTCCCACCGTTGTCAACAACTAGAGAAAGCCCCAATGTCAGAGAAATCTAGAATGACAAAGTCTACATTGGCGGAACAGCTCATCAATGCCCAGTTAACCGCACAGGAAGAAATGATGGAAACTTCCACTAAGTTCATCAAGAGAGGGCCACCGACGTTGGCCACCGTAGAGGCGCAAGAACGATGCCTCCATCGGCGTTGGAACGAGATGCAGAATCGGCATGAAGATCTCATATGCCTGATCACTCCATGGACGGCCATCCGTCAGCAGTATTTTGAAGAGCGGTTCATCGACCAGGCCGAAGAAACATACCTCATTGAGGCCACGGAGCTTGCTAAGGTACGGCACGCACTGATCGCCAACCGCCCGACCAGTTATAAGACTGCAACGCACCCAACAGTCGTTTACCGCCATTGATGTCACAACCATCTTGCTGGCCAGGAATTCCATCAACACCAGGCATACATATGCCACCTGGCCATCCTTCCAAACTACCATCGCGGGTGATGCCCCCGGAATCCATAATCCATCTGACAAACAAAGGTGTGACGACAGACACCGAACAACCAGCCAAG
Source organism: Microdon myrmicae (assembly GCA_963931805.1). NCBI lineage: Eukaryota > Metazoa > Arthropoda > Insecta > Diptera > Syrphidae > Microdon > Microdon myrmicae. The sequence continues at coordinate 49,414,448 of OZ007499.1, read as the reverse complement.
GCAAGTGCTGCCGACAGCAAGACAGCCAAAGGAGGAACGGTCGAGAAGAAAACCGATCCAAGACCTACAACTAACGCCGCCAAGTACATCAAAAAGGATCCAGATGCAGTGAAAGAAGTGACAACTGCAGCAGTATCTATCACCGCTAAAGCGACATCACACAGGAAGGCTGATTTCAATAAGAAGGCACCAGCAGCTGCCAGTGCACCAGCACCAGCGACGACGGATGCCAACCGTTCTGAAGCACCTAGTCCAGGAAAAGAGCCTGCTGCAGAGAAACCCACCGAGCAAGGCACTGATGACCAACTCCCGAGACTGCTCGAGGCATCGTTCGCGCTCGATTCAGTCTCCCCCATTAAGGCAAGCGATGCCGACCAAGGCAATGATGCCCAACTCCCGAAACTGGTCGATGCTTCGTTCGCGGTCGACCCAGTCCCCCCCATTAAGGCAAGCGATGCCGACCAAGGCAAAGATGCCCAACGACAGTCCCCTGTGACATCAGCGGTCCTCAGTCCGACAGCCTATAGACGAGAACCGCATACACTCCCAACGAGTATGCATCAGCAGGCCGCCTGCCCCAAGCTCAACCCGGCCCCTGTTCCGATGCTCGGAACTTACAACTCCGCCCCAGAGGAACGGGTCCACCTTCCATCAATCGATGGTCAAAAACCGCTACCATATGTAGCCACCCCCATAGAGATAGAAGAGAGCAATGCCCCGTTTGGCGGGCGGCGCGCATTCAAGAATCAACCAGCACGCATCTCCGTAGTTCAGCAGAGGCGGTACATCGACCAGCCCAGTAGGCACTGGGTCCGCACCAGTCATTCCACCAGGACCCGCGGACGGTGCCATGGAAGAAATCGCACCAGACTAAACGTTGCGGCCTCACATGATAAAGGCCCCATCCTGTCGGCAGCTACCCTCAGACGGGCGCCAATTGACGCACCATTTTTCACTGCCACTGGTCTCGGGGCAGTACTTTTGACCACCAGCAATTACGTGGTCATTGATCGTGGGTTGCGAATTTACAACTCCAACCCAGATCAAATGGTCAGTTCTGCGACTAAGATTACCGAACACCGATGACGGAACTCTCATTGTCATCAATACATCTATCACCAATTCAGGGCGGGCGGCTCTTTCCATGCCTCCACATCAATAGAAGTCCAAGGCCCTGGGCCTCCGTCCTCTGGAACCAACGGCTTCGCCAATGATTGGCGAATGCAGGCGCAAGCAGTCACCACCAAGTCAGCGGAAAGGAAGCCATACCATTCCCAAGTCAGTGAGCATCAACAGGCCGCTGATCGAAGTGCCGCCTGCACAGAGATCGACCCAAACATTGTTCTGATGCACGTACCACCGCCGAAGCCCCCACGAAGACAATCACCATGCATGTTTTGTGAGGCGCACCACTACAACTACATTTGCGAGGTTTTTCGCTTCCTCACACCTGTTTATCGGAAGTCTGCCACACGAACAAGGAAACTGTGTCTAAACTGCTTGGGTCGCCATCTCATACGCGACTGCCTCCCCAACAAGGTGTGCCGACGATGCAATCGAAGACATCTTACCTTGTTGCATGTCCCAACCGCAGCACCCATCAAAGCATCCAGGGTAAAAGTGACCAGTCCAGTTAGCAGCCACTACATGACCGGTTCTTGGCGGTTGCGAATTTACAACTCCAACTCAGAAGAGCTGGTCGAGCATACGACTGCTGACAGATCCCCGCAGAGGACAAATAGAAGACATTGCCGGCGTCTACCCCGGAGACCAGATTCAAACTACCATTCAACTAGCACCAATGTCCCGCTTGGTGGGCGGCGGTCCCCAGTATCCCGGGACCGACCGAGTCCCAACCGCTGCATCCGAATGAACGCTGCGGCCTCAACCGCAAACGACCGCATCGTTCCGATCATTAACTCCGAAGAGGTACCAATGGACGCAACACTCGTTAACACCACCAGTTGTCTCGATGGAGTGAGACCAATGATCAGGCACGTGGTCACTGATTGTGGGTTGCAACAGCACAATTCCAACCCAGATCACATGACCAGCAACGTTAACCGCATCCTCACACTGAAAGAGGAACCTCCCCTCCCCGCTGCCGATGACCATCCCCTGGAGCCAGAGGATTCGCCAATGATTGGCGAAGGCGGGCGGAATGTTGCGGATTCGCATTTGAAACAACCGGCGAATTCGCAATTAAAAATCGGTGGCACCACCTGAAAAAGATATGTGCAGCAATCAGCTGACATTTATGAATTCTCTGTTGGTTGTCACTTGACAACCATCTTTACTTTTATCTTTCTCTTCTGTTTTGAATTTTGATGAATCCAGTCCGTTTTGTTTGTAAACAGTAAAGAAATAATCCACTATATAAATAAAGACTATATTTATAATCGACTTGAAGAGACTCAGCTTTCAAGATTATCAGCTTGCCATGACATCGATCCAGCATCAATCGATTTTCATCGGTATGATCTTTGATCTATCCTTTCCAAGGAGGAGAGGTTCAAATTTACATTGGCCTTGCAGGCGCGCATATTTGCTTGGCCATCTGCATGACCAATTTATGATCCGTTGCCATTTCTTGGAACGATCACCAGCATCGGTCATGATCATCAATATTTACTTACCCAATGAATAGCCACGATTCACACAATGGCTAGCGAAGCCGTTTTCGTTTTCTTAATGTAGACACCTAAGCGGATGCTCTTGCCTGATGGCACCAAAACGGGAGTAATTACCCTAAAACTACATGCATCTGATTGTATCTGGCCGTTGTGTGTTATTTTAAACAACTGTGTTCGTTTACAGAATCCAACGTGCATTCATGTCTATTGGGATTGTTTGTCTTCAGCGAGAGTTTCTGTTATCGGTCGCCAACCGTCCGCGGACCTAGGAAACATCATGTCAATCAACTAAACGTTGATTTATGGTTGCTCATATGTGCTAGCGGATCTTCGGTGCGTTTTCAAACCAGAAGGGTCCGCCGCCGGCAAGCGTTACACAAATTAATTGTGTACACAGCTGCCGACCCATCCAATGCCGGCGAACTCAAACAATCCGCATTCCCGTCGTCGATCATGGGAAATAGCGTTTCTGTTGACATTAGATCGCAGAGACCTTTTCCTTCTAATGATCATTATGATGGGATGCAATAACAACGCCCGCATCCATCTATGTTCGTCCGTTGCTGATCTTATGTAGCGCATACACATACATGGAAAATTCACCCCATGTTATCCAGCCCAACCACGATTGGCTGCCTCGGGTTGATCGTGCCGCCCCTCCCCTTTCGAGGCTATTCGTCCTCAGTTCACCCTAGTGCTTATGAATGTTAGTCAGGCAGATTTTAGTCGCCCAACGAGGCACCCGTGGAGGTTTTTGCGCAGTTATAGTCGTGCGAGTCGTTTAATCGCGTATGAAGATCAACTCAAATTCTTTCAAAATCGCGTTTTTCCCACTGGTTATTGTGTATCGTGACGTAAAAATAAAAGGGAAATTGCCCTTGTTATGCTGTTATAGTATTTGCGCCTTTTTTTCGAGTGTGTGAAGTATTGTAACGTACAAAGGTTCTCTCTTAAAATACAACGTAACTTCTAGACCAATATGTGAATAATTGTGTTCAGACATAATAAAGGATAACAGTGTGTCACCAGGTGAGCGGCCATAGTGAACAATTTCGTCGGACAACGTCGGCGTGTTTAGTTAACCAGTGTCATACGTTGACACACTACACTTACTAAACCCACAACATCATCGATAGAACCGAATCGGCTGTACAGGACTCCTTCACCCAGATCGAATAGGCGGCACAAAAACTGGGACTGCAGATTAATGCGGGAAAAATTAGGTACATGGTGGCAACTTCTACGAAGAGAAGACCTGGTCAAACTATCAGGGTGGCAGAGCACGAATTTGAAGTAGTGCAAACCTTTAACTACCTTGGGTCAATAGTATCAGTCGATAAAAATATGGAAGAAGAAATACGGGAACGGCTGATCAAATACGACAAAGCCCACCATGGTCTATTAAGGCTCTTTAAATCCCGAAATTTATCCAGAACATCCAAGCTACTACTGTACAAGACCTTGGTTTTACCAATACTCATGTATGGATCCGAGACCTGGGTGCTCAATAAAGGGCACTCTGAACTCTTAGCCGCGTTCGAGAGGAAGGTCTTAAAGAGAATTGTTGTCCCCTAAGTGAGGGAGGACGATTCCAGAGACGCTACAACCATGAGTTGTACGCAATCTACCTTGAAGCCAATGTTGTAAGAAAAATCAAGCTCGGTAGACTCCGGTGGGCGGGACACCTACCTCGAATGAGTGAAGACGGGCCTGCTCGGAAGGTCCTTTGTGGCAGGATGTATGGAAGGCGACAGCGCATTAAATCTTGTCTGCGATGGAAGGGGGGCATAAACGAGGACGCCCAGAGTCTGGGAGTGCCAAACTGAATGACATCGGCTCGAAATCGGGACCGGTGGGGAGACTTCCTAAATAAGGCCAATGTTGTATTAGTTGGCCTCGCTCCCAAGTAGCGTGTCTCCTTGTCTTGAAAAGGATGAGGGATCTCTTTAACCGCTCCTGAGGGGACCTGTTGCGGTCGCCGCCGTACTTCCTCAAACCTTGACGGAAGAGTAGCAACCGATCGTCGATGAAGCTAGTGTCAACGGCTTCTGCTGGCTTCCGTGGACAAGTGATCCTCGGCGTCAGCGATACTCTTTGGATAGAAAAAGAGCGAGAGCCACAGCTCTACTCACCATATCAGAATAAAACTCCGTTTCATTTAGGTTTCGATTTCGAGTGTAGTGTTCAATGTGCTCATTAGGGTAATGGTTCGGTCAATTTAATTGTTGTCCTCCTCTTTGGTTTTACTGAATTTTTTGTTGACCCTTGCTCCTGAATTTTTATATCTAGTTGTTATTGTTGGAAAGCAGTTACTACACAACTCCGATGATAGGCGATGACCCAGGCAATGCACTGGAGTACATAACCGAAAGGAAAAGGAAGGCTCTGGACATCTTACGAAACGCACCAGTAAAAGAATCCACAAACATGGACAGAACAAGCAGCCCCGCAAATTACAAACAAAAGTTCGAAGAAGCGTTGGAAACCATTAACCAATTAACGGTTAAAGTGAAACAACTCCAGGAACAAATCTATAAACAAGGTTCCATCAATAACACTGATGACGTCCATATGGGAGAAACGTCCCGTCAACGCCCTAATTCGAGTCAAAGCCAAGGCGAACCACCCACCAAAGTTCCCAAACAAATGAAGGCCTCATCAAATCAAATACCCACCCAAACCAGAGCAGAAACAACAACGAAATCAACCGCGAGAAATGAAAGACCCCCGCCAATCTACGTCAAAAACCTGACCAGCACCAAAGCTATAATTCAAACCCTGCAAAATGCTCTGGGTCACCGGAATTTCAGCACAAATATAAAAGGATCTAGGACTTCCATAACAGTCAGATCATTAGACGATCATGAAAGGGCAGTTAAAAAACTGTTAGAGGAACAATATCAGTTCTTCACCTTCCAACATCCAAATAGCAAACCAACTACCTTTATTATAAGGCACATCGATCCAGAATGGACCAATGAAGAATTAGGACTGGAAATTGCTAGGATATGTCGACAAATAAAAATTAATAAGCTGGACTACTTCCAAACACCATACATGAGGACAAGCAACATAAAAAGCCTCCGGATCATACAAATCCCACCAAATCAGGATATCAACCAACTTAAACAAATTAAATATTTGTTTACCCAAAAAATCGCAATCGAGGAGCCACACAAACAAGAAATTCTACATTGCAAGCGATGCCAAGACTCAGGACACTTGGCAGTCTCATGCCACCGGCAAAGACGTTGCGGCAGATGCGCAGAGGAACACGAGCTAGATGAATGCAAGGTAAATCCACAAGGCCTGGAACCAGAGACAGTCCAAACCGCCAACGCCGATGGATCCATTACCACAAAGAAGATTACAGTAAAATGTTGTAACTGTGGAGGCCACATCCAGCAAATTTCTCTCAATTTCCTCAGAAGCAAAAAGTTCTGCAAAGACGGAAATTAGCAATGTCAACAGTTAAACCAACTACAACGAAACCAACAATATTGCAGGAAGTAAAGTTGACCCGACCCGGAATATCTTACGCGGATGCAGCAAACGGAAGCCTCAACACTACCACTCTCTCTAACGACAATATTAAAAATTTCAATCTGGACATCATGGGTTACATCCAAAGCCTACAGGCCATGCTTACTTCGCTGAGGCATATGTCAGAAACAGAAAAAAAAGGTCAGATTCATTCACTAATAACTTCCCATATTCTTTCCAGCTCTCTTTAAACTAACCATTATCTCCCTCAATACAGAATCCATTTACTCTAATATACGTAAGCAACACCTCCGGTTGTTTGTTGAAAAATTTTCCCCAGATATCCTCTTCCTTTCAGAGACCTGGCTCAAACCAAATTCCCGAATTTCCATTCCCAATAATACTTTTGTTTCTAACCCCAGAACTAATGGATCCCACGGAGGTACCGGCATCTTAATACACAAACAATTTCAATTCAGTGAAATTAGATTCACTAATATATTCAGCATTGAATACACGGCAGTTAAACTTTTTTGTGAGAACAATAAAGTGCTCGTCTTAGCATCCATTTATATTCACCCTTCACGACAACTAGATTTCCCAGATGCTGACATTTCTCAGATAATCCAACAGTCTGTTCCCGCTCCATTTATAATCGGGGGTGACTGGAATGCTCGTCATACAGCATTCAATGATAATAAATGCAACAAATACGGTCGTCAGTTGCTAGCCCTCCTCCCATCTTATCCACATACATACATTGACTCCCCATTACAGCCAACTCGTGTCACTAGCACAGCCAAGTCAACAATCGACTTCTTCCTCAAGTCCGATGATGTTCACTCAGCGGGTCCACCTACAGTCTCCTTTATATTTCCTTCTGATCATGGTTCCGTTCACACCACGATCCAAATCCCCTCTCTCGACCCACTCTACTCGTCAAACCCTGTCCCAAACTTCACCAAAACAAATTGGAGAAAAGTCAATAGGGACATAGCGATAAGTTTCTCTGACTTGTATATCCCTGAAGCATCTAACTTACTCCCTACTGAAATCGATCACGCATCTTTAAGAATAGAGCAAATTCTTAAGGAGGCTCTCAGCAACAACACCCCGACAACCATTCCTCATAACTATTTAGGAAAGCCTTTGCCCAGCATCCTAACCAAATTATTGCGCCTTAAAAAGTGGCTCCGCCGTAAACTTCATACAAGATACTGCCCCTTTATTAAAAGCCAAATCCAACTCCTATCCACTCTGATAATTGAGCAGTTGAAAAAATTCGCAGATGAAAACTACATCTCCACACTTAAAAATATCAAACCAAATCGGGATCTTTTCAAACACATCAACCAATTAACTGGTCGTAAATATAAACGCCGAATTGACCATGTCATTAACCCGATCAGCAATAATATTGCCCAGTCCGATTCGGACATAGCAAATTGCCTCGCAGAACACTTTGCAAAGATCCATGAGCAAAATATATCTCTCTCAACTCCTGGCTTCGAGAACACAGTAAACGAATACATCTCAAACAGATTATTCCCATCTTTTACTACTTTCATCGGTGAATTCAACAACACAAACATAGCTTCACACCCCTTAGACACTACAAATTTTCTAACTGCGGACGAATTATCCGAGATCGTAAGATCAGGAAATAACAAAAAGTCAACTGGATTAGATGGAATCCCACGTCTTTTATTTAAAAGGCTACGCCCACCGAATCTAGTTCCCATCCTCACTCTTCTTAATCATATAATTAATGCATCGCACTTCCCACAGAACTGGAAAACTGCGGTAGTAATTCCTATTAAGAAGCCCGGTAGTAGTAATAGCCCTTTCAATTATCGTCCAATATCCCTATTAAGTACATTAAGTAAGATACTGGAACGCAAGATCTACCAAAATCTTCTCTCATTTGCCAATGAGAATGCCCTCATCCCTAACTGTCAGTTCGGATTTCGTAAGCGACAATCCACATGTCATGCTCTACTAAAACTTACACACGATGTTACAACTGGTCTCCAAAACCAAAGCCCTACTGTGTGTATATCTCTCGATATTTCTAAGGCGTTTGATTGCGTCTGGATCTCAGGGCTTCTGTACAAACTGCACTCCATATTTAATCTAAACTCTCACACAACAAAGCTCTTAGCCTCTTATTTTTCTGACAGAAAATTCGTTGTGAGAATAAATTCTTCCGTCTCAGAAACCCGCAACATAACCGCGGGTGTTCCCCAAGGCTCTATTTTAGGGCCAATTTTATATCTGATATATACCGCGGATATTCCTCAACCCGTATCTCCTAATGTTGTGATGCTGAATTATGCTGATGATACATTAATTTACTCTAGCAGCAAATTTGTTAAGGCTGCAAGAAACCGCATTAACAACTTTCTCCCTAACCTATCGTCATACTTTAATAAGTGGAAAATTCACCTTAACCCAAATAAAACGCAGCTCATAGTGTTCAAGGGCAAACACGAGCACTGTACAAACAACACTAGACGCTGCCACAACAAAATTAAACTTAACCTAAACAACACTCTAATAAAACCCTCCAAAACCCTAAAATGTTTGGGAATCACTTTTTCTAATAACTGGTATTTTTCCTCCCACATTAAAAATTCCCTTCAAAAAGCCACAATTCAGCTTAATCTCTGTAGAAGAGTAATGTGGAAACCTAATAGTCTCTCTCACAAAGTCAAACTGCTCATTTACAAACAAATTATCAGGCCCACACTCACGTACGCGTGCCCAATGTGGTGCCATATCACTCCCTCCCAAATGGAGAAATTACGAGTATTCGAAAGAAAATGCTTTAGGTATGTCTCTGGGTTACATCGTCGTCCTAACTCCTATAAGTACTATAGTAACGTCGAACTCTACAATACCGCTGGTATTGAGCGCCTCGATAGACGATTCCTCGAGCTATCTATCAAATTTATCGAAAACCTACAAAATAATCCCAATCCCATAATAACCTCGCTCTTAGAGAACCCTCTAGATATCAGAACTAACTATCCCAACTGTCTCCACACCAGAGCTATCTTCGCCTCAGGCAGACTGGTAAATGATTCAAACGAGATCATATACCACAACACCGAAGTTACCCCTAACCAGTTCAAATACTGTAACGTCCAACCATTTTCCAACATCCTACGTTTTTCCAACGAACAACCGGAGAGAAATACTCTTCCTCAAACCCATAACTGACCTCATTCCACATCCTTTAATTCATATATCCCATTAATTATAAAACTTTGGTTTGTTTATAGCTCATTTTATAATAATCAGACTAAGTTAGGTTAAGTTATATTTATATTTAGGGTTAGGTTTAGATTAATTAAAGTAAAAATAAGAAATTCCTGGTTTTCTGACCTTTTCCAGGAAGACGAAACCCTACTAAATGTATAAACACACATCTATCCTGTAACTCTTAAAACATTGTTTGGAAAATGTATTATAATAATAATTACATGTAAGCAATTGTCACGAATTTAATTTTAAGTCACTGTATTAGTTAAATGTGCAAATTCTAATTATGGTTAATAAATACAGTTTTGAAAAAGAAAAAAAAAGTAATGGTTCGGTTTTATCAGTTCTCATAAAACTATTATGCATAATTAGGATATGCATTGGAATTTGGGTTTTTTGTTTCTGTTATCCGTCTGGCTTATGCAGACAAGAGTTTGCGTGTTGTTACGCCCAAAACCACCCACCCATAAATATATACCTCTTTTATAAACCTCTTTGGAGTCACCCTCCACCAATGAATTGCGGTACACGCAAAACCATCCACTAAAAGGATGAAGCACTCCCCAAGCCCTAGCATGCCCCATACACTAAACGGGCCAATACCAAAATTGATATCAATCAAATTGAACTAAACGTTCCAGTTGCCTATATCAAATTCAATAATTCAATATCAAAGAAATTGAACTACACGTGCAATTTATACATATTGAATTCCATAAAAACCCAAAACGTGATAAATGAACCAGATGTTCAACACGGAAATTCTCCTGGACCCAAATCTGCGGACCACATGGCCAACTCATAAGTAAAGTTGGCAAAAAACCATAAAATTCACGGCGACACCGTCCGTTTAAAATCCTATTCAAGGAAACATTTCCTATACGGAACAAAGGACGGCGATCGTAAAAACACTCGCTGAACAACAGACCCATAAGATACAAAAATATCTTTGGCTCCGAATGTTCAGAGAAAAATAAATTGCCAAGTCTGGACACCAATAAAATAACAATACTTTTAAGGATTCCAGACAGTTGTCGATCCAAGGTAAAACACCTCGGGATCAGACAAATGATGCGCGGGCAATAAAAGAAATTCGAAGACAAGGGATAATGCGTGCCATCATCGCCCAAGAAACCTAACAGGTTTCCTTGTGTAAAGAAGAAAAAGGTGTTCCTGCGATCAAACGATCGAAAAAGGAAGAGAGTTGGTTGTAAGATTTCGTCCGGAACGGACATAGGGAAACAGTGCGCGTACGCCGGTTTAAATTAGTAAATTATTTTCAACTTGGTTCTTCATTTTCAATTTATTCTTTTTAAAATAATCCCATGCATCTCCCTGGAGGAGTATAAGAAATAGTTTAGTTGAAATCATCATCTGTATAATGCATTAACGTGTCCGGGTATCAGTGTATTTCTTTAATACAACAAACCATCTGACGGGATCTGTCGTGAAAATACATTAAATAAGTGTGACACATCCGGTGCAATAATTAAGTAGCGAATATTCCAAATAAACTTATGTTAATAATTAAATCATCAAAAGTGTTTTCTTTAATTGACGTTAACGTGATTTCCGTTGTTTTGTGTGGCCTCTCTTGTGCACCATCACCGGCGCATACTGACCCAGAGGACCGAAACTGCATCTCTCCCAAAGGAGCCGAAGGCCGGATCATTTACAGAATTTCCCCGGAGCTGGGACCATGCGTTAAAGGACCACTTACGCCTAGAACCAGTCAGGACGGAGACCAAAACAGGTAGGAAGTATACCAAGGAGTACCTCCAACGCCATCTCAGCGGGACAAACAGTAAGTCACATTTATATTTATATTTATTAACGCCAACAAAACCGTCGGCCCACGACGGAGAAATATATATAATATAATAACATATACAACAGTGTCTTTCGGATGGGTAACACAAGATCCGTGGGAATTAGGTATTGGGTTTTGAATTGGTGCATTTACAAATCATAAAACATCTGGCATGTGAAGATATGCATTAGGATGTTTATGATTGCTCGAATTGTGTGTCGGCGGAAAATATATATGCCTTTGTTTAGACACATGCACGTTTTGGGCTTTGGATCTTTTAGTAATTTGAATTGAATTGAATTCAATGTTTGAGAGTTTGAACGTTTAGTTCGATTTGATTGACATTGAATTCAATGTTGATTTGGGTGTAGGGATTTGTATGTTGGGGAAGGAGATTGTTTCTATGGGGTAAGGAAATTGTAGGGCTTTCCGAAGCACTACACCACGACCGGATTCTGGTTGTAGTGCCGACGATGATGACGGTGAGGTGGATGAATATCGAGAAGCAGGTTGGGTATTTACTACTCAGAATTATGGCGACAGCTTAAGTGCTGTTGTGATAACGTACTTTTATATCTCAAAGTCGTTGAGACTTCTATCTTTTTAATCTATAATGCTTCTGTGAATTATGGGGGTTCTCTAAACGATGGAAAAAACAGCGGCTTGTGCTTATACCAAAAGGAGTCAAGAATCCAGAAGCGCCGTCGTCTTATCGCGCGTTGTGCATGTTGGACACAACAGGAAAACTGCTTGAGTGAGTAATTGCCACTCGCCTGGAACAATTCACTGAGGGGACATCGGGGTTCTCTGCATCGCAGTATAGGTTCCGGATAGGTAGATCAACCGGTAAGGCACTATCTGTGGTGTGCGACATCGCTCGCAATGCGATAGCTGGAGCACGATGGCTAGGAGATACGAAAAAATATAGGCCGTGGTGACGCTAGACGTTAATATTGCATTTAACTCGGTGATCTGGAATCGGATTTTAGAAGAGTTGGTTGACCTATAACACAAGTCTCACTCTACTTGGTGCGTATCATCACCATCATCGGCACTACAACCGGGATCCGGTTTTGGACTTATGTAGCAAGTAAAATTTGTTAAATTTTCCATAATAATTTGTTTTCCGGGCATTAAAAATACGTTTAAAGCGTTGCGCGTTCTACAAGTCTCACCCTAGTTGGTGCGTATACTAGCCAACTATCTCTCGTATAGAATACTGCTCTATGATACAGATGAGGGACCACAGGAATATAAAATAGCGGGTGTGGTGGGGTTCTCTATACCCCATGGAGAATCAACCCACAATTTTATACCTTTCAGCGTGTCATTTCTACCCTTATTCCCCTTACATCCTCTTCCACCTGTAAAACATGTCTCCCAAAAGGACGCATAGCTAAACTCATTATCCTATGCAGATAATGCATAATTGAGTTTAGCTATCTTTTCGCCATACGGCAACTCCATTTCGCTAACCCATGAGATTTCCACCGGAAATCGCTTCATGTCGGTTAGCAACGGCATAGTCTGATCAAACGACGCGGTTTCATAATCATGCAACCGTTTGGGAAATTATCAAAGTATTTAATTTAGTTCCCTTGATGAGATTTCCCTGGCGAAGTCGGCGTCCTATTCACTTTCCCCAGACATGTCATTCGCTGGGAATCAATGATGTCTTTTCGCAGGTGAATAGCACCAGCTGTATTTTCCTCTCCTCCACAATTCTGTCTCCCTACAGTTCAATGCACTCTGAGATCACCACAGCCATCGCACTAGGGCAGTAGGTCATCCTCAGAGACCGCATTTGATACAAGCACACAAGCTAAGCCAACCGAAGTTATTGCGCTCTCTCTTTTGTTCTTTTCATCCTTCGCATGCCCAGTGACTGTCGAACGATATTCACCTCGCTGAGACATGCAAATCGTCTTCACCTATACCCACTCATGGATATAACAACAGTACTGTCCGTCCCAAATCGACACTCGCTCTTCCTCCAAAATCCTCCAGAGGGCCCCGCGGTCCAGGTACAACTCATCCTATAAAATCCCTGCCCAAGCCAAATATTATGTACACTCCGTTCCCCATTCCCAGAAGCACGCGCAGTCGCTTCCTCGACCCAACCCTAAGTCGACCCACCAAACCCTCTCCCAAGCCTAGGTTCAAACGATCTCCCCTCCCTTTACTGTAACCGCATTCCTTATCCCAAACCTACCCCCACACATTCCCGTAATGTCATCCTGCCCAACACCAACCAAACCACTCCCCTGCCCCTTACCCCAGCCCCTTTCCGCTCTTTGATCTTAAAACAGGTGCTAAATATACCAATTTCCACAGACCGCACATTCTCAATCCCTTCGGCCCCGCCCACGAAAGCTCAGCCCATTTGTCCTCTGAACCGTGCTCAAGATCGAATCTCTTACCCTCTTGTCCCACTTCCCCATCTCGCCGCAGCCCCACACCCCCCGCCCCCGCGCCTTTGATCCCCTTCTACCGCCCCCATCAAGATCACGCAGCAATCCCTTAAGACATCTGAATGCCACTATGCCCTCTCAAAGCTTCGAAATAGTCGGACCTACGATAACGTCCGCATTTATCTAGCTTATCTTCATGGTAAATCTGATGCAGTTTGCTATGAAGGCAAAACGAAAACGAGCGTTAAGATCTCCATTCAACAGGAAGGTCTCCCCACCGATTTCCCTAGCCTTCGTAATCTGTTCATAAAGTTCCACGAAAATTTCAATATTCCCCCTCTTAAAGTAACAAGAGACCTCTCGGCTCTCCGACAATACATTTGCTCGAAAATGGCATCTGGTCCACCACGCAGCGAACCCACTAAAAACGAATTTTTTCGGCCCTAATCGGCAGCCCACCCCACCCCATACTATCAGAATGTCAGAGGACTTCGCTCCAAAACCCAGTCCATCTTACACAATACCCACCCCTTTCCCTATGATATATACGCCCTGACCGAAACCAACCTCACCCCCAGTATCAACAGCCGAGAACTGCCCCCCCCCCCCCCCCCCCCCATCCCTCACAGACTTTCGTGACGACGATGTCCATCATTCCTTGCCTGACACCCCCTGCCGAGGTGTGCTGCTTGCCGTCCAAAACGGACTAACATCTTCTCTTATCATCTTCTCTTCTTCTCCCTACCTCGACTATGTCGCTATAAAAGTTGAACACTGCTTAAAGTCCTTGTACATCATTTGCTTCTACATTCCACCTTCACAAGCTACCGAGGCTTACGAACTCACTATTGCTGCAATCGACTGCTTAACGGAACTGAGTTCTTCCGAAGACGACATTGTAGTTCTGGGCGATTTCAACCTCCCCCATCTCCAGTGGTCGCTGTCTGACGATGAGTCCCACTATATCTCTAGCCCCTCTACTACCAAGGAGTGTCTCTTAATAGACAACCTCACCGACTCTAGCCTTTACCAAGTCAGCAATATCCTAAATCATCTGGGCAGACAACTCGACCTTGTGTTCACGACAGACCCCTGTAACTCCTCGGTTACCCCTAGTCCTAACATCCTCTCAACCATTGACAACCACCACCCCCCACTTCTCTTATCCCTATACCGCGACCACTCAGCCCACAGCACATACACTCCCCTCCCCTACCAATATTCTTTCAATTTCCGAAAAGCCAATTTCCGGCTCATAAATGAGTACCCCAGCAATACCACACCCCGCTTAAATGATATTAGTGTAGAGGTCGCTACAGCCTCGCTCTACACAGTAATCTACAACGCCATATCCCTATTTGTCCCATATTCCCGAAACAGGTTATCATTCTCATCGCCCCCTTGGTATAACCGCAGACTCCGCACACTTCGTAACAAGAGGAATAAGTTGTGGAACACTTTCATAAATACGCGTTCTCCTCTGGACTATTCCAACTATCTCGGTTACCTTTACCAATTCACCGAGCTTTATAGCTCCCTTTACCACGATTACCTTGCCAAAGCCCAACTCAATCTGATCAATGACCCCAAATCTTTCTACCACTTTATCAACTATAAACGGAAATCAGATGCCTATCCCAACTCTCTTTTCTACGACTCAACTACTTCATCCGACTCCCAAACCATAGCCAATCTTTTCGCGTCCTTCTTCAAACTATCCTTCACGGACGACTCGTTCGACCCTAACCCCTCCTACTTTATTGGCACGTCTGAATTCTCTCTTGGCCCACTCATCCCTCTACACATTCAACAACACCACGTTAAAGAAAAACTTGAACAACTGAAAGACGATTTCAGTCCCGGCCCAGGCGGACTCCCTGCTATCTTCTTTAAAAAATGCTCCTCTTCTCTCTCTCCCGCTCGCGTCAATCTTCAACCTATCCCTTGCACAAGGCCTATTTCCCGACATTTGGAAGTCCTCCTACATAACCCCCATACATAAAAAGGGGCCAAAAAACGATATATCCAATTATCGTCCCATTGCCAAGCTTTCGCACATTCCTAAACTGTTCGAAGGCCTTCTATACGAAGCGTTATGTTTTCGCTGCACTCCCATCATCTCTCCTAACCAGCACGGCTTCCTCTCCGGCAGGGCCACTACTACCAACCTTGTCGAATTCACATCCCACACACTCCTTGCCCTAGAAAACGGCGATGAGGTTGATGGATTCACTACCGACTTTAGCAAGACCTTCGACAAAATTTCCCATAACCTCATTCTCTTTATCTATCTATCTACCCTTGGTTTTGAACCCCTGTTGATTAAGTGGATCTCATCTCATCTTAACTCTCGAACCTGCCTTGTGCGATGTAGATCCACCCTCTCCGTTCCTTTCTCTCCAACCTCAGGTGTCCCCCAGGGCAGTCATCTCGGACCCCTTCTATTTATCCTAACCATAAACGACATAGGCTCGTGCATCAATTACTCCCTCATCTCGCTTTACGCGGATGGACTCCTCACTTCTCCAATCGGATCTTGACAGCTTTTCGATATGGTGCCAAAATAACTGCCTAGAACTGAATATCGCCAAATGTCACACAATTGTAGTGCTCCAAAAAGTCCTACCATCTTTTTCCGCCATTCCTAATCCAAAATCCCAGCAATATTACCCTAAAACCCAAAATCCTATCAAAACCTGAAAAAACCCAAACACTATCCAAAATTCGCAATAAACGAATCAAACATTCGTTTATCGCATAACATTTGCCCCCACGGCATAATAAAATCCAAAATCAAAATTAAAATTAAAATTCACAATAAACGAATCCAATATTCGTTTATTGTTCTATATTTGCTCCACAGCATCACCCAAATCCAAAATTCAGAGATTGTTATCTCTATCCTAAAAATTCCATTGAGTTAAACAAACAAAAACTCAAAAGCAGATACATTCACACATCTGCGTAATGGTTTCGTAAGAATTCAAGAAATTGATTTCTTATCTTGTGTAAACACAACATCTCGCTCGAAATATCCAAAAGATCGAGATTGTTGCACGAAAATGTGTATCTTTGAGATACAATTTTCGATTCCTTTTCCTTTATAAAGGAATGGTTTAGTGATCTCCGGGCCGCAGTTTAAATTCGTATTGTGTCCCTGGAGGAGATACCCCAGTGGAACAAAAAATAAATATCTTTAATTTGAAAACGAAGACAACCCGGATTTTCATTTTACTAAATATCACCTAGCCTGGAAGACCAAAAAAAGATCAAGGACAAAAGGCCAAATCTAAGGACGTTGCTCTTCCCTTTGGATTCAGAGGAAGCACGGCAACGAACCCTGTTGTGCGACAGGTTTTCGGGAACTTTTGAAAGAGATCTCTTAGTCCTTTTAAGGATCAAGAAACACGCTTCCTGAAACCAGAAACACAACAAAAAATTTTTGGTGGCAGCGCGTGGGATACCCAAAATCCCCTACCACAGAAGACTCGGGGATTATCCAACAATCCCCTACCAAAGAGAGACTGGTGAAATTATCCACGAAGGACATCCCGATTAAGCGGAATCTGAAAATCCTCTGCAAATCTGAAAAGACTGGTGCGGATCCTAACACGCAGACTGATGAAATAATTCTGCAGAAGGAAAAAATTTTGCAACAAAAGTAAAAGCAGAATTTCTTTTAAAGCGTATTCCGAGGCTAACACCGGAAAGTGATTTAAGTATTTTAAATTTTTTAAAAAAAGCGTATTCCGGGGCTGACACCGGAAAGTAAGTAAAACTTTTACAAGCGTTGCCTGGGGCTTAGACACCGGCGGTAGAAAAAGCAAAGTGTTAATTGTATGACGGCCACGAGTCCCGTGGAGAAGCAGGAAAATTTGTCCCGCATAACACTAGGAGCACAACACCAGGACCAAGTAGCTAGATCCAGCAGCGAAGACAGCAGCGGTAACACCAACAGGAGAAAGCTGAACCACGCACCAGGAAAATAAGGTAAAAGATTTCATTTCTTAAATATATAGTGGAAAATTTTATGAGGCTAAGAGAGCTCCCCAAAGTGATAAATGTAACTTCTTAGAAACAAAAAGTGAACTCAAATTAAATTCAGTTTTGTCATTTTTGTCTTGGTGATTGGCTCCCAAATAAATAAATTTTTAAAAAAGTTTTGAAATTGTTAACAAAAAGGGGACGCCAAGAATAAATTGAATATTTATTTTAATTGTTCTTTTTTCACGGGGATAAAGAATAAACCCCCAAGCCGAAAATTTTTTTAATTTAAATTTCTGAAAAATATATATATACAGGCACAAGTGCCCAAAGTGACAAACAAGAAAATAAAAGAATTTTTTACAAAATTTTTTTAAAAAAGACAAGTACCCACTTATTTTTACAACTATTTAGGCTTGTAGAAAATTTTTAAATACATCCTTCTTAAACGCATTTTTTAAAAACAAAAAAAAAACATATTTTTAACAAATTTTCAAAAATTTTTACACACATACATATACACATTTTTTTAAAATTTCAACATTTTATTCTTCAAAAGGGGACAAAATAAAAACCCCATACAAAAATAAATTATAAATTAGATTTTTATTTTTTGATTTTTGATATATTTGAATTTACTATACACATACATATATATATACATATATTTCCTGAAATTATTTCAACTTTTTGGGGAAGATTTTTCTTACGTGATAAGCTGAACAATAACGAACAAAATTTAAATTCTTGGTCTTTGTCCTTAGCGTCTTTTTTTTGGAAAGTTTTGTTTGGGTCGAATTTTTCCTCTGAATCATCTGCGACTTTTTGAAAATCTATTCTGGGATATTTTTCTCTCGACAGTTTAGACACTTTTTCCATAGGGCGAAAGGGTTGATTTCTCTCACTTTGAACAGAACAAACATCCTCATATAGGATCGAATTTAAACGAGTTTGCAGAAGCTTTTTCGTCTTGTGTTTTCTTCTTGTTAGGAACGATGAAGATCTCATCTCTTTGTTCTCTACCCCTTTTCACCATCATTTGGGAAGGTCTGTTTCACAAATATGTCGTGAGCGACAAAAATAAACCGGGTACGCGTTCGCAGAGACCTGAGCCCGAGCTCATACAAAATCGCGAGGACGAAATATCGGAAACCGTACGTATGAAAACACGCGAACAAAGTTCTAGAATGAACTTACCAATAGGATTAAGTGACATACTGGAACTCGTGCCGATATTTAACGGTAATCCTGGCGAATTAGAGGGTTTCGTCTCTTGTGGAGACATTTTGTTCTCACAAGCACAAGATGACAATCAGAAGTCCTTTATTCTAAGGGTGGTCAAAACCAGATTGCAGGGACCGGCGCGTGATTCTATCAGACATAAAATTATTTCTACTTGGGAAGATCTTGTTTCAGAATTAGAGGGAGAATTTAAAGCTCTCATCTCTAGGTCTGCTGCCCAAAATAACTTAGTGGCAACAAAACAGGATAGCAAGGAGGGTGTGAAAGAATTTTCAACTAGACTCACACACCACCTGCATGAATTGGACAGCGCCACATACGCTAGTTCACCTGGTCCTGCAGTCAGAACTTATCTTCTGGCTGAGAATCAGAGACTCGCGTTAAATACGTTTGAGGATGGGATACGAAACTCCAGCCTCAGAATCTTGGTGAAGTCTCACAACGCCCCAAATTTAAAAGCAGCCATCAGCTACGCTTTAGAACAATCTCGAAGATTAGGTAACGATAACTCAATGCTAACTTCCACTAACAATTTTAGAAATAACCAACAAATTGTTTGCCAAACATGCAACAAGAGGGGACATACTTCTGCGACTTGCTATCGCAACACTAATTTTCCTAATTTCGTCCCCCAACGCATTAAGACAGAGGTTGAACGTCTCCAATGCACATACTGTCGAAAGTATAATCACACTCAGGCAGAGTGCAGAACCAGGTTAGCTCATATGCGAAACCAGGACCAACCTTCAACGAGTAGAAATCCTTTCAGAACTCAGCCCAATCAATCTCAAAATAGGACAATAACAAACTCGCCCCGCATTGAAAATCGTAATACCCGACAAAATCAAAACATTAACAGGGTATCCAATTCACAACAGGGAAACGAACTCACTCGGGCAGCGAGCAACGGCAATCCTTCTCGAGTTCAGACAATCGCCGATATACACCCCATCCCGATGTAAATTTTGAAATGCGCGTATTTTTCTGCCCTGAATTTAAGGAGCCAGTAATACGTGTAAAATTTAATCCATCGGATAAACAATACTCGACTTTCCTTATCGATACAGGCGCCGACATCAGCCTGATCAAATTAGATAATCCTTATATTGAACAATCTGTAGAAAATTCAGACCCAGTGACTATATCCACCATTGCTGGAAAAACGGTCAGCACATGCGGAAAGGTATTGGGGAAGTTCGAATTTAGAACAGACAGGCACTCCATACCCTTTAAACATAACCTTTTTGTGATAGGTAAAAATGTAAACTTCCAACACGATGGCATACTGGGAAGCGATTTCCTTACGAAGCACCAGTGCCACATTAACTTTGAAAAGGCATTCCTTAAATTCGCTGTAAAGAAGAGAACTATGGTAGAACTCGAGCAGTCTTTAGGGAACAAAAATGAGGTCAAGGAAAATATTCAGAAGGCCACGCCTTACGAGGTGTCCTCCACGGATAATACAGGCATTCTTGAAAAATTGGATAACACCGTTCGTGAGTCAACATCCGAATCCGTTTGTCTACGGGCCGGATCTGATGCTGTGACAAACACAACGAAACCAACCACCCTTTAATCTTCCTCTCCCCATTTAAGTAAAGTTTGTGGTAACAGAAAAGGTAAGGAAACTGTCGAAAAACTGAGTTCAGGAAAACATGAACCTGAAACTCTAATTCCCTCAGTAACTTTAAAACGAAACACCACGGTCGACTACATAAAATTGCATTCACGATCTCAACAAATAATGGAGATTCCCTTTAAAGAAAAATCCAGTCAAGAACTGATTATTAAAAAATCCGAGATCATGCCAGGGATATATCTGGGTAATAGTTTGACAACACCACAGGACAACAAAATAAAGGTATTATTAATGAACACATTAGACACCGATCAAGAAGTAAGCACCAACGACATAGAAGTCGGATGGGAAGATCTGGATGACTACAATGTGTTAAAGGTGGACGAAACCCAAAATCTTCTAAAAAATAGGCTTGAACGGCTAGAATCACTCCTAGAGTTGCGTCATTGTAACCAGGAGGAAAGGATATCTATCCTAGACATCTGCCGCAGATTTAATCTCTTTTACTTAGAGGGCGACCATCTCACACACACTGACGCCATAGAGCATCAGATCATCACTGAAGAAGGAAAGCCCCCACTTTACATAAGACCATATCGCCTCCCAGATAGCTCGAAGCAAGAAATCCACAAACAAGTGAATGAAATGCTTCAGGATGGCGTGGTACAACCAAGTTACAGTCCTTGGAATTCCCCTCTCTTACTAGTACCCAAGAAGGCCGGACCTGATAGGACAAAACGGTGGAGAGTAGTTGTCGACTTTAGAGCACTCAATAAATTAACAGTCGGAGATGCATATCCTTTGCCCAATATTACAGATATTTTGGACCAGCTAGGAAAAGCTAAGTATTTTAGCACTTTAGTTCTAGCAAATGGTTTCCACCAAATATGCATGGACAGTAGAGACAAGGCAAAAACAGCGTTTAGCACACCCTTCGGACATTACGAATATAATCGAATGCCCTTCGGACTTAAAAACGCACCTGCCACATTCCAGAGGCTTATGAAAAATGTACTCATGGGTCTCCAAGGAATAGAATGTTTCGTCTATGTAGATGATATTGTAATTTACGGATACGATCTGAACGATCACAATTCCCGACTTACCAGAGTTTTCGAGCGATTACAAAGGCACAATCTGAAAGTACAACCAGAAAAGTGTCACTTCATAAGGAAGGAGCTCACCTACTTAGGGCATGTTATTTCAAAGGCAGGTATAAAACCAGACCCAGAGAAAACTAAAGCGGTGAAAACGTTTCCAACGCCCAAGAAACAAAAAGATGTAAAATCTTTTCTCGGTTTTGTAGGCTACTATAGAAAATTTATCCCTAATTTCGCCGAACTGGCAAAACCTTTAAGCAAATTACTCAGGAAGAATGTTCCATTTCATTGGGATGCCTTTTGTGATGAGGCATTCACAACTCTAAAAAGAAAGGTTATTACCCCACCAATACTGGCTTATCCAGACTTTAACCGGGAGTTTATAATAACCACGGATGCTAGCAATGTTGCGTTAGGAGCAGTCCTATCTCAAGGTACAATAGGACAAGATAAACCTATTGCTTTCACTAGCCGAACCCTAAATGACGCCGAAACACGGTATACAACGTCTGAAAAGGAATTACTAGCAATCGTTTTTGCATTAGCACAGTTCCGACCATATGTCTACGGACGAAAGTTCACAATAGTAACTGACCATAGCTCTCTACAGTGGCTTATAGGACGAAAGGATCCTACATCCAGACTTATGCGATGGAGAATTCTACTCGAAGAATATGAGTACACAATCGTCCATAGAAAAGGAAAACAAAATGCAAATGCTGATGCTCTCAGCCGTATAACAATGACTACCCCAGTCGATTCCATCAAAAATAATATCCTCGTCACCACACGAAGTAAAGCCAAACTCGAAGAAGATGTGGCTGCACAATCATACAAAGATACTACCAATCTTGTATGGCAAGAACAAACAGGGTCCATCTATACCAAGAAGAAACTTGGACTACGTATTATAATCCTCCCATTGATAGACTCTGCTGAGGAAGAAAACCTGGCAGGAAGAATCCCAAACTTCACCAAGCCAGACGTAGGTAAAATTACGTTTCATGAGCAAGATGGGTTATGCGCCATCACATTGCCATTGCCTTTCAGAAACCTAAGCGACCAGGAAACCGCTAAGAGTTCCCTTATTGATCTGAAGAAGATTTGCGAAGACCGGAATTTCAATTCCATTGGAATTTTAGTCCCCTTCATAGAAAACGAATCAAAAGTAACACTCAATAACTTGCTAAAAGAAACTTTTGCTCACCTCAACGTGACAATGTACGTTTTCTCCAATAAAAAGAAGCTTCTAACAGATCCTAACGAAATACAAAAGTTACTCGCGGAATACCACAACTCACCTTTTGGAGGACACCAAGGAGCCACCCGAACAATCAATAGATTGAAGCAAAAATATTACTGGCGCACAATGACCGCTGGCGTCGCGGCGTATATTCGAAAATGTGCTTCCTGCCAGATAAACAAAAGTGGAAGGAATCCTAGAATTCCTATGAAGATAACCACAACAAGCTCAAAACCTTTCGAAAGAATTGCTTTAGATATAGTAGGACCATTACCAGTCAGCTATGATGGAAATAAATACCTACTAACGTTTCAAGACGATCTGACTAAATTCTCAGGAGCTTACGCACTGGCCAGCGCCGAAACCAAGGACGTGGCCAGAATTTTCGTTGAAAATATCGTCTGCCAGCACGGCATACCATCTTCTCTATTAACTGACCGAGGTGCAAATTTTCTCAGCGCACTTTTTAAGGACATTTGTTCCTTACTTAAAATGAGAAAACTAAACACAGCACCCTACCATCCACAAACGAATGGAGCACTAGAACGGAGCCATAGAACTCTGGTGGAATACCTCCGCCACTATGTAAACCAGGATCCTCTCACTTGGGACACCTGGATACCTTACGCAATGTTTGTGTACAATAATACACCCCACAGTAATACAGGCTACACGCCGCATGAATTACTATATGGTTTCCCAGCCGAAAAACCCAGTTCTCTCAGACAAAACCCCGAAAGCTCTTATAACTACGACCATTACGCAAATGAATTAAAAATGCGACTACAACATGGTTATCGTACAGCAAAGGGAATACTGATAGAGAAAAAACAAAAATCTAAGGCATACTACGACCAAAAAGTAGGCCGTAAGAAATTTAATGTTGGCGACAAGGTTCTATTAAAGAATCACTCAAGACCTAACGAACTAACCTCCCTGTGGAAAGGCCCCTATGAAATTGTAAAGATCCTATCCGAAGAAAATTCAATCCTCAAAATAGGAAAAGGAACTCGAATAGTCCACAACAATAATATAAAACTATTTGTGGACTAGGCAATCACGAATAAGAAACTCCAAAGAAAAATAAAAGTTGAAGAAAAAATGTATATATGTATAGATAACCCTACAAAAAAAAAAAAAAAAGAGAAATAAATAAATGCATACACGTATAGTAAACACAAAAAAAAATCATAAAGTAACACTGTACCAAAATACTACGATAATGTATTTAAAATTTGCGAAAAAAAAATTTCTATTCAAATAATTGTATACGAATAAAATCATTTTGTAAACAGTATACAACACTTTTAATACCAAAAAAAAAAAAAAAAAAAAGAAAAAAAAAACAACCAAAACACAAAAAATAAATATATAGATAAAAACAAATATTAACGCACTTAATAAAATAAGTTTATATCATGTTTTAAATAACCACCACTAACTTAAATAAATAAACAACAACAACAAAATTTTGTAATAATAATAAATAATCTTAGGTTATAAGAAAAAACACATTACATATATATGAAGAAAAAAAACGAAAATACAAAAACAAAACTTACAAAACAATGTTAAAATAAGAACTTCTAATATTTATATAAATACAAAACAGTTTTCAATTAAGAAATACTAAGAAAGTAAGAAAATTTTTATATAACAAAAAAAAAGAGGAAAAGTTATAGAATAAAATTTTACGTACAAACTACATGAAAAAAAAATTATATAAATAAATAAGGACAATGAAAACTTCCAAAAAAAAAAAGAACAAAAATAATATATGTAAATAATGAAAATTTATACGAGTATATAAACAATGAAAATTCGATGTAATACACAAATTGTAAGAATAAACCATAAAAACCTTACTTATCTATGTATCCTTTTACAAAGTATCCTTTTACAAATAGTACTTTATAAAAATAAAAACAAAAAAAAAAAAACCTAAAGTTAAATTTAATATAATGAATTCAAATACTTATGTAATTATAAAACATTCTACAATTAACCTTACACTCAGAAAAAAAAGAAAATATTTTATTATATAACCATTGTGGAAACTTGGATACACGACCATAAATACGAATACATAAATATTAAGAAAAAGAAACAAAGAACAAAAATTACACATTTATAATAAATATTGTATACATAAAGCTACTATGTTAGAAAATATCAGGCCCATGTAACGGAATCACGATACCATCATCCTTATTCCCAATAACACCATTTTCCAGAAAATTAATCTCATAAAGATCAATTTTCTTTTTTTCAAGGAGGGGAGGATGTAGTGCTCCAAAAAGCCCTACAATCTTTTTCCGCCATTCCTAATCCAAAATCCCAGCAATATTACCCTAAAACCCAAAATCCTATCAAAACCTGAAAAAACCCAAACATTATCCAAAATTCGCAATAAACGAATCAAACATTCGTTTATCGCATAACATTTGCCCCCACGGCATAATAAAATCCAAAATCAAAATTAAAATTAAAATTCACAATAAACGAATCCAATATTCGTTTATTGTTCTATATTTGCTCCACAGCATCACCCAAATCCAAAATTCAGAGATTGTTATCTCTATCCTAAAAATTCCATTGAGTTAAACAAACAAAAACTCAAAAGCAGATACATTCACACATCTGCGTAATGGTTTCGTAAGAATTCAAGAAATTGATTTCTTATCTTGTGTAAACACAACATCTCGCTCGAAATATCCAAAAGATCGAGATTGTTGCACGAAAATGTGTATCTTTGAGATACAATTTTCGATTCCTTTTCCTTTATAAAGGAATGGTTTAGTGATCTCCGGGCCGCAGTTTAAATTCGTATTGTGTCCCTGGAGGAGATACCCCAGTGGAACAAAAAATAAATATCTTTAATTTGAAAACGAAGACAACCCGGATTTTCATTTTACTAAATATCACCTGGCCTGGAAGACCAAAAGAAGATCAAGGACAAAAGGCCAAATCTAAGGACGTTGCTCTTCCCTTTGGATTCAGAGGAAGCACGGCAACGAACCCTGTTGTGCGACAGGTTTTCGGGAACTTTTGAAAGAGATCTCTTAGTCCTTTTAAGGATCAAGAAACACGCTTCCTGAAACCAGAAACACAACACAATCACCTTCTCTTGGAAACGCTCCCCCACCCAGCCACGTTCCTATCTCTTGCTAGACCAACCGATAACAACCCGAATCAACAGTCTCACATTCGTAGGATCGAGGGAGTTCAGCGTCGTTTCTTGTGCTTTGCCCTCCGTGGACTGAACTGGGAAAACCCATTCATTCCTCCACCATACATAGGCCGGCTCCTTCTAATCAATCTTAACACACTTGAGGAGCGCAGAATCCATGCTGACATCATCTTTATCCATCGCCTTCTGTCAGGCTCAATCAATTACCCAAGCTTGCTCTCCACTTTATCATTTTATACAAACCCCCGTAATGTGCGGAACCCTCGTCTGTTTTACGTGCCCGCTCATCACACTTCTTACGGCGTTAACGAGCCCATCTCGCGTATGCTACGACATGCCAACTCTTTCCCCACCTCTTTTGACTTCAACCTCTCCACTCCTGCCCTCAAACGACGTGTCAGAAGAAACCCGTCCTAACCCCACCCCACCCCAATTTAAACCTCTCCCCTCAGCTCTCCAACCCCGCCCCATACCGGTACGTAGACGTGCCCCTCACTGTCGCTGTCTCACAAATGCCGTATTCACCTCCTCCACATACACTTGCCCTCCCCTAGCCTCCCACCCCCCTATCGAAAGTCTTTTTCACCTCCTGGTTTTTCTTTTTTCTTTTTTATTCTCCTTCTCACTCTAGATTTAAGACAGTCTTTAAGGTTCTTTTTATATTAATTAATTTAAGTTTAATGTTGAGCTTGCATTAAGCAAAATAAATGAGGGTTCTGCCCTCACTAAACAAATGAAAGGATTGATGAGGAGAGCGCGATGGTGATTGGCTAATAGCCGTGCGAATGCAAAATTAAAATTTCATCCCTAATTGGAGTCAATCAATTGTGTCGCACTGTTGCTCGCCAAAAACAATCAATAACTTTCGAGTCGCGCACACTGCCGGAGTTTACAATTCCATTATCAAAAATAACAAATATTATTTAGGAAACTCTTTAACATCTAAACGGTACATAAGGAAATTAAAAATTCGTTGTCGTAAATTGTCACTCAACAGTGGAAAAACCAATGTAATTAAATGAACTAAAACAAAGTGTAAATTTGGCATCGTTTCTCTGGCGCCAAGTAATAAGTAAAAGATAGCAACTTACGTGTCTTATCTTTAAAGTGTAAACAATCGAAAAAGAAAATAATAATTGAGAACAATAAAATCTAAATCTACAACTAAACCAAGTGCCTTTCATTTCTTTTCTTCTTGTGAATTCGGCGAAGTGTGTTCGGTGGAACAAGTGTCGGGGATTAAAGGGAATCCGTGCGCCTGCCTGGCACACCAACTTCTCGTACCCCCACAGAATCATTGACAACCATTCACAGAGGCAGGATTCTCGGAATGGAACTTCAATGGGCTAGGGTAGGAAAATCCTTTAATTACTTAAATTTAATTACTCAATGTGAAAACCTGGAAGAATGCAGAACTGGCATTCTCTTCGATCACCGACTTCTCTCACGCTATCTCTCAAATGCCATCTCAAGTATATTTTTGACTTCAATATTAGCACTTCCGTTCAAAAACACCACCTCCTCACTCTCCCCGTCTTCTGACATTTCCTTCACAATGTACTTAAATGATTACTTGGGACTTAGTGTAGTTGAGCAGGTTTGTCTCTGAGAATCTTTTTGTAAACTTCCCTCTAAACAAATAAATGGGGCGATATCCCACTAAACTAACTAGTAAAGAAAAACTAAAACTTTCATATGCGAGTAATTCTGGTTAATAATAAAATCAACGGCTTTGCCACGTCCAGTAGAAAAGCTCTTTCCTCTTCGTTAAATAACTTCCACAAGCCATTTACAATTAGAATATTTTTGGGACAGGAACAACAGTTCACCAATGCAATAGTGTAGAATCCAACCACAATCTTGCGATTGGCTGACCAAACCATTTAATTCTTAACCCCTGTGTAATTTCAACAACGCAGATTCAGTTCTGAATCACACGTCAATAGATGGCCTGAACCCCATCTTATACAAAAACCACTATTGACAGAAAAGAATAGATATAGTTGCACTTGCTCTTCACAAATTTGACAAATGGCATTTCATTTCATTTATAAGTCGTGTCGGTCGTAGAATGTCATTATATATTACATGCTATAATATTCCGGATTAAACGACGAATATCGTGAACATTATTTTTTACATTTAAATATTCAATGACCATGGAAACATTTTAAACATTTTGTGAATTATATTCACATTTTACGCATTCGAGTCTCTTGTGTTTTTGTTTGGTGTCGAAGGACGGTCTGTCTGTCTCACTTGTGTGATATATATAGCTGTTGCAATCGCGGGTGGCGTAAAAAATCCAATTTGACAGTAAGCTCAGTCGGTCATCTCGCTCGTGCACCGCCTCAGTTGAAAACGAGTTGGAGCACTCGTCGTGCATTTTATTTCTTCGGTCTCGCTGTGTTGATGTACGTAGAACGATGTTCAATTGATGATAAATCGGATATCGACTCGAGATATCTTTTGGATTTCTCAACCAAATTATCTTATGTGAGACGCGGTGTTTGGAAATCCCGGTGTTTACAGAAAAATTGTAATAAAATCCGTCGGGGTACTTGATTTGGCTATCTCCCAAAAAGGACCTCCTTGCCGTGTAGTGTTCTTCATAAGAGTGCGCGAGATAGCTATATGGCGCCTAGTGCGGAAAAGAAGATGCGATACAAGTGTGCCACAAGCATTGTCGTCTGACGAGAAGGGTTTGTCAACCCCCCGCCGTTCGAGTGTGTTCCGGGCATTACCTTTGCGTTTAGTGTGTGCTGGCTCGTGTCCTTTCTCAATCATGTAAACCATGCAATTTTAAAGGATTATATCTACTCGAATATTTGTTGTGTTCCAACTTGCAAGTTCATCACAAGGATCAGCAGCAAACCATGAAAGGAACAGTGAACATCTAATCTCATGCAACCCAACCGGTGAGTATGTCAAAAACAAAGAAAAAAAAAGTAATTATCCTTCCCTGTACGCCCGAATGTGCTCATAAGGGAAGCAGTAACCGTCTGAAGGGTGAGCCTAACTGGTGTTTTCAGGAAAACAATAGTTTGAAATGCAACGGGCACGGCGCAATCATCATCCGCTTCATTCCTCCATTACTCGGTTTATGTTGAGCTTGTGTATAGAAGTGCAGACGCCTTGTCTGGGAGTGAGTTCACGGCATGACTGTCTAGTGCTTGCACTGGGTGCGGGGCCATTTGATAGTGTTTACGCCTAAAAGGCAAAACGGAATAAAGAATTTCCCAGAACCAGTCGGCAGGAGTGGCGGCTCCACCGACACGGTCCTGATGACAACGACACTGAACCACAAATCGGTTTATGAAGATTCCAGACAGCAGACAGCACTTTCAACTACGTCACGCCGAGAGTTGGCAATAATCGCGCAACGGAAATGGGCTCTGTAGTGGGCTTGCTTCTTGGGCTGTCGTTTTTTTTTTTTTCTTCTTTTTATTATTTTCCACTGTTCATTATTCACCAAATGCAGCAGCGGTAATGCGGTCGAGCGACAACGTGCTGCGGATAGTTTGGCATTCGTGTGTTGCATGGGAAAGGGGTGCATAAGCTTCAAAAGTAGATCTGCCAAATAGGCCCCAATCGATTCTAGTTGAGGTTTGTGCATTAGAGCTCTACGAACAAATTTACATATTAGGGGAGGGAATGTCGCAGTGGATGACTCTGGTCCGGTTCACATAATTGGCTTTTATGACTAATGGGGATATCGGCTGTATGCAGTCCTAAATTGTGCAACCTCTCTTTGGTAACCGTTAATGGTTTTAAGCTCACTACGGCATCCTCTGAATACAGATAGAAGTTTGCCTTTACTGCTTTCACTTGGCACGACTTATTATATGCGCCTTATTTTCCTAATGCGTTTACTTCTTTGACCTGTGGCATTTGCGTACCATAGACCTTGAGTGTGTAAATGCCCATATATAAAAAATCCTACGTCAGAAACTGGTCAAATATCTACACCATTTACATTTACAACTGCACCACTTGCTACTAAAGTAAGTACAGTCCCATTCATTTCAAACTGAACTCCAATTAGCATAAATTAAAGTCGATACCACCACGAAACCTAGGCCTCTGAATGAGTCATTACACAAGTGAGGACGACGAAGGGAGAAATTTAGCTTCCAAAGGGTCAGTGAAGTTAGTCGATAGTGAAAGTATATGCAGGGGAAATTAATGTTGCTTTGGAAACGTTGTTTAAACGCCTTAAGAATTGAATGTCTTATATCAGGATGGGAAAGCGTGAACTTGTCCTATTGTGATCTTTATTTTGTCTTGCTTTTTCTTGCATACAAGGGTTTACAGTTATCTAGGAGGTCGGTATCCCTATGTTACCAAACGATTAACGAGCATTTGACATTCGCCTCAATGACTGAGTTGGTAAGGAGGTTGTGTCTTCCGTTGAATTGGGCAAACCAAGGTTCTACTGATGAGCCCTGCTATTGTGCAGTTCGGCACAATTGCTGAATAGGTGGTAGGGTCGCAGCCGCCCGGTGAAATACCACCCCTTAAGCTATAGCTTCGTGAAATGGTTGGGAGAAATCCATGAGCACCTTTCGGGGCTTGGCTGACGGACCCGGTCGAGAAAAAAATAGCATCTTAGGGCGTTGACACAGCGCTATAGGTTCGCCTTTCCTGGGAGAAGTAAAATAAAAAAATAAAATTAAAAAAACTTACCTAATCGCACTCAGTACTATGATATAAATAAATAAACTTATATATAAATAAATAAATGTATACAAATTAATCAGCGTATATATATAAATAAATAAACATATTGTGGGGGTTCTCTATACTACATGGAGAACCAAGCCACAATTTTAACCTAATTTCGACCGCCTACAGTGCGCCACATTATGTCCTATCCCACCGTTCAGCTATTTTACCTGTAAAAGAAAGCGTTGCTGAATTTATTATTCTATGCAGATAATGCAGAATTGAATTCAGCTCCCTTTTGCCATACGGCAACTCCATATCATTAACCCTATGAGATTTCTACCAGAAATCTCAACGTCATATTGGTTAGCAACAACTAAATCTAAACAAACAACGGTGTTGCATCATAGCAAAACCGCTGGGGTTATTTCAACGTCTTTGAGTCCAGTTCTCACGCTGATTATTTCCCAAGCCTCAGCGGCGTCCTATTGACTTTCCCCAGACACTATATCCGCTGGGGATCAATGATCTCTTTTTACAGATGAATAGCAAAAACCATTTTCCTCTCTTTTCCGTTTTTATCTTCCCATAGTTCAATGTACTCTGAGATCACCACAGTCACCGCACTAGGTCAGTGGGTCATCCTCAGAGGCTGCATTGATACAAGCACACCAAAGGCAGATAAACCCTGGGTTATTGTGCTTTTCCTTTTGATTTCTTCATCCTTTCTACTCCCATCGACCGGCGAACGAATTCACAAGTATTTATTCGCCTCAATGAGCGGAGAGAATTTAGGAATGCACAGGAAAGCGCGATTACCATTGGCTGATCGGTGTGCAAAATCCAAATTTCATCCCTAGTTGGGATTCGTCAGTACTCATCCACAACCGCGGTCGGTCACGCCGCCGCCCGGAGGAAAATTTAATTTCGCGGATTTTTAACGAAGTCGACATTCAACTACTGAAGAGTGTGCACCGGTCATATATGGGTGAATATTTCTTTTTTACAAAAGTCGAGCAGTTCAGTACTAATTTCTAAGTCACCAAGAGTCGTGAATTTTTCTTTTTGCAAAAGTAGAGCAGTTCGGTATTAATTCAAAATCACCAAGAGTAGTGAATAATTACCCGTCAGTAAGAGGGAGTGTGTACTAGTTGAACTCATGTGTGGAAACGTCTTAAGAGCTTCTCAATTAAACTTCAATGAGTATTTATGTAAAAACAAAACCTAATTTGAATGTGATTAAATATAAGGTGCCTCAGTGCTATCGCCGGAGTCAAGAAACAAATTAAATAACGAAAAACATTAAAACGGCTAAATCAGTTTTTTTAATTTTTATTCTTCTGAGTGAACAATTTTCGGCGGATCATCGTTGGGGATTTAAGAGAATCAGTGTCGTACGTCGGCATCATATTTATACCCCCACAATATCATCATCGGCGCTACATCCCGGCTAACAAACTATCAACATCCTCATCATCGGCACTACAACCGGGAACCGGTCTCGGCCTTATTTAGCAAGTCTCGAGTCTTGTTAAGTTTTCCACAATAATTTATTTCTACCGGCGCCAAAATAAGCATATATATAAATAAATAAACATATATATAAATAAATAAACATATATATAAATAAATAAACATATATAAAAATAAATAAACATATCTATAAACTGCCCAAGCTTGCTGTCCATCATTCCACTTCACACTAACCGCCGTAACCCGCAAAACCCTCGTCTCTTCTATCTGCCCACCCACCACACTTCTTACGGCTCTAATGAAACCATTTCGCGAATGCTGCGGTGGGCTAATGCCTACCCCACTTCCCTCGATTTCATTTTTACCTCTACCGCTCTCAAACTGCATCTCCTCTCTTTTCCCTCCTGCCCACGCCCACTCCCCGCCTACACTCTTACAAGCCGTACTAAGTTAAGTAAATGAATGAGTAAATAATTGATGGTTAAACCCAGTAACAACCCCCCCCCCCCCCGCGCCTTTTTTTTTTCTTTTTAACCATACTGCGTATTCTTTAGTTCTAAGATAGTTGTTAAGTTCTGTCGCTTGTACTAAGCTAAATATCTGAGGCTTCTGCCCTCACTCAATTTAAAATAAAAAAAAATAAAATAAAATAAACATATAAATAAATAAACATCGTCTTTCGATTAATGTGTGGCTTAAATTAATCATTTGTTGGCGAAAGCGTTGTGTATTCACGGTTTCGCCGTGCTTGAAGAGTTCATAATATACAATACCGCTTTGGTTCCACCAGGCACAGAGCATGGTCTTCTTGCCGAAGCGATTTGGCCTTGGTGTTGGAGGCCCGGCTTCGCCAGGTGAAAGCCAAGATTTTTTCCGCTTCGTATTTTCAAAATAAACCCGTTTTTCGTCACCTGTCACAATTCGATGCAAAAATGATTTCCTTTCGTGGCGTTGAAGCAGAATTTCACAAGTGACTGCGATTTTCCATTTGACATTCATTCCAATCGGGTGAGACCCAGTTACAGAGTTTATTGATCTTCCTCATTACTCCTACACGTCTGCTGGTTGTTTCTTGTGACACATGTAATGCTTCTGCTAATTGCCGTTGAGTTTAAGTTGGGTCATCCAATAAGTCCTGCTATTGCTCCTCTTCACATTTTTCTGGTCTACCAGAGCGCTCACTGTCTATCTCATTGAAATCGCCACTTTTAAATTGTCGAAGTAATGTCTCAGATGTTCTAATTGATGGAGCGTGTTCACCATATGTTTCTACCAGCAAACGATGACTTTCTACAACATTTTTCTTTTGATTAAATGAGAAAGGCGATCATCATCATCATCATCGGCACTACAACCGGGATCCGGTCCTGGCCTTGTTTAGCAAGTCCCGAGGCTTGATAAAATGTCCATAATAATTTTTTTTTCCAGTGTTGTATTCCAGAATACTACCCTTTATTAAATTTAACACTGAATCTCCTTACACATCCTTAAAAACTTCCCTTAACATATATTACATTCTCACTTAATACATACCATTCATAAACATTGACAATATTGCCAGTTACAGCACATTTAATAACATGCCCCTTCTCATAACTTGCCCCTTTTCATAACTTGCCCCTTTTTATTTCAAAAGAGAGCACTTTGATTTTCGTTCAAATTTTATTCAATTTAAAAGTCACAGAAACTAAAGGAATACTTTGAGAAAATTTGTTTTGTTCATATTATAATTTACAGTAAATTAGAACACAATGTTCTCTAAGTAGAGAAAAAATTCAATTGTAAAATCAGTTCAGTTCAGTTAGTTTGAGATTGTAAGTTGAGTTGTGAGTTTGGAAAGTTGAGTTAAGAACCCCTAAGTTGATATAAATATATTAAATATATTGATAATATATGAGTTTTAATATCATCTAAGAGCCGTTGAATTTAATAAAGGGTTTTTCTTGTTAATGGCGCCTCAGCCAGTTGTAACTGGACTTTCACCAAAGGAAGGTCCGCCTGGGACGCGGATCATAATACGTGGAGAATTCTTAGGAACCAGAGCGAGTGACCTAATTGGTTTAACTATTTGCGCATGTGACTGCCTTCTATCAGCAGAGTGGAAAAGTTCTAATAAGATTGTTGCGCGTACAGGACCAGCAAAAGAAGAAAAGGAATAATAAAAGGTCCCCGCTCTTCCCTCAACCGAGGAAGCACGGCGCCGGACGTCAACACCAGGCAAGGTTATTAGCCTTGGGCCAAAAAAAGGCGATGCGTGCCACAAATGTTCTTTTTCAGGCACAAAACTCGACATGATCACTGAACGATAAAACAAAGACGCTAATTTTTGGTGGGCTCAACTTGTGTATGTTTGTAGTTAAATCTCAGACGAACAAAATTATGTTTATTTCAAATTAGTACACTGCGTACTTTTCGTTATCGCCATCTCTTAGTTAAACCAGAAAAAACGCATGCATACACTTCATCATCATCATCGGCACTACAACCGGGATCCAGCCTTGGCCTTTTTTAGCAACTCTCGAGGCTTGTTAAACTTCCATAATAATTTATTTTTACACTTGGTATAAATAAATATTTATATCATATATATACTATATCTGGTCAGCATTTAATTTAATTTACATATATATATATATCATCGAACTACAACCGGGATCCGGTCTTGGCCATATTTAGCAAGTTTCGAAGCCTGTTAAATTTTCCATAATAATTTATTTTTACGGGCAAGGTTATTAGCGTTGCGCCATATATATATATATATATATATATATATATATATATATATATATATATGGCGCAACGCTATAAGGTATCTTATTTTATATATATGTATATAGACACATTATATGTATATATGCATATATACACATATATATGTATATACCATATACTAATAGTGGCCGCATTCTCCGACGATTCTCTGGAGAGACCTGATGCAATGCAGCCTTTTCTTTAGCTGCAATGTCAAGAGGTGTCCTCCCGATCAAAACATGTACGGCATCTTCGGATACCGTTCGGAATGCACAGCATACTCTTAGTGGTACCAGCCTATGTGCTGAGTTCACTCCCCTTCTTGACCTTCTTGAACTTGGGAAATATAACACTGAAATAGATTCGATCCCAGTGTACAACCCTGAGGCACTCCCAAATTATAAACAGAAGATAACTACAAAAACACGAATAGATCAATTTTCGAGAAAAACTTTTATTCAAAAACACAATAACAGAGTTGTGGAGAAAGTTCGTCAGAATGGAACTTAGTAATACCCTATGTCAGACGCGATCAAATTCCTCAAAGGTATCTAATTTTATCCTGTCATTGTATCCGCGCCTGTCACGCGGGAGACCGGGGTTCGATTCCTCGTCGGGGAGCCTCTGGCGCAAGACCAATGATCTTGCCCGATAAAACAAATTATCATGAAAAATTTAACAAACTTCAGGACTTGCTAAATAAGGCCAAGACCGGTTCCTGGTTGTAGTGCCGATGATGATGATGATAACCTAATTTCACTGTTCTTTACTGTAATCGCTGTGTTGATCGATTATATTACAAGGTATAGTTTGTTATGGCTCCTCGATAATATACTGGTTAGTACACCCGCCTGTCACGTGGGAGACCGGGGTTCGATACCCCGTCGGGGAGCCTCTGGCGCAAGACTAATGACCTTGCCCGGAGAAAACAAATCATTATGGAAAAGTTAACAAGCCTCAGGACTTG
Organism: Microdon myrmicae; assembly: GCA_963931805.1. Classification (NCBI taxonomy): domain Eukaryota; kingdom Metazoa; phylum Arthropoda; class Insecta; order Diptera; family Syrphidae; genus Microdon; species Microdon myrmicae. Next base: position 49,378,653 of record OZ007499.1, on the reverse strand, counting down.
CTAAATAAGGCCAAGACCGGTTCCCGGTTGTAGTGCCGATGATGATGATGTTGATAGTTTGTTAGCCGGGAAAAAACTACGGAAATTGTCCTCTTACCTGTTGTAACTGTGGTGTCGTGAGAAATCATCATTTTGGATATATTTATGTATGCTGATGTGGACTGGGCCACTTCGACATTAAACAACAATTATGAATTATTATTAAAATGAGAAAGGTCAGACCAAGAGAGTCTGTTTAGCTAACTCAATGAAGTCAGAAGGCAATTAACTAAACCCATAAAAACCGTTTATGAAATCAAGGGCTTTTCATGCAGCAAGTTATGGCATGTAAGTATTTATGGAGCCCCTCCTAAGAAATAATAAAATCGTTTTTGATATCACTGTTACCCAAAAGATTTGGGGCACTCACAGAGCAAAAGTATGGGTGTGCAAGTAGAAACTGCTCTGAAGTTGGTTGCACTTGATCGCATCCAATTCGCTCGCCATTTGAGATATATGTAGCTTAGTCATTGCTGTTTTGATCACTATGTTTTAGTCATTTACAAGCTGTCATTCCAGGTCCATCAGTTGTATAAGAGATGGATGTCGATAAGCAAGATGCTCGCCATTGCATTCTATTTTGTTTTCAATTGAAAAAAATATCCTGCTCAACCTATAAAATTGAATAATTCAACTTTGTGTGAACATTCTGTGACTCATCCAACAGTAAAAAAGTGGTTTGCAAGATTTCGTGAAGGAAATTTTAGTCTTGAGGATGCTTCACTTTGTTAGGGTTATATTTATATGTAAAGTTATGTATTAATTTTTTCTCTTACTTAGAATCACTTAATTGTAAGCATTACCTGATGAACGGGGTGGGGCGATCCACCCTTGTTGTTGGCTATAGCGGTTTATCTCACACAGTCGAAATCGGATATGACACATTCTGCTTGCCCGGTTGGTAACAGAGGGGCAAGTATATCCAGGGCACAACTTGATGTAAAAACGACCCGTTGTCTTTATTCAAACTTCTAGTTTTTACTTAGAAATTATTGTTTCTTTATTTCCTTCCATGGGCACAACTTCAACTTATTAATTTCTATTATATATAACCATTGTGGGGGTTCTTGTAAGCTTGCCCGAAGAACCCCCCATTATTACAACCCAACTTCCATTGTTTCCCGCCAATGCAATGCATTGGCACCTGAAAACATTCCCTTTTCCAAGGACATTAATACATACAACGCATTACCTAAAATTCCTAAAAAAAATTTCACCAACAAGTGCATTTTCCATGCATCAACGCATTGGCAAAATTTTCCCAACAAAGATTTCTTAGCATTCGTAATTCAATGCATCAAATTTACGTTCCTTAAGGAACAAACATCAAATTCCTGAAAGATTCTGTTCACACATCCAATGCAGCATTAGAATTCGCTGGAAAATAATTCGTCTGCATACATGTATCATGATTAGGAAAACTATTCCGGCGCCATTGTTTGCCAAGCAATTGTGTCCCTCATGTGCACCCTAATCTTCCCACATGCACATATCTAGCAGACCCTATGTCCAAGGGGCAAAAGCAAATACACGCATCTTGCGTCTAGTGTCGTAAACCAAATCCTATAGCATAACCAAATGCAAATAAGAATGTTGTTCTTACCCTTGGCAGCGATGGCATAAACATCCAAAACCCAGTGTATATGTTAAAACCTCAATTAGCAGCATTTCCACGATGCATTGCGGTCTATCTATGCAGCTGCAATGCACACCATAAACAATGATCTACACGATCCCTCTGTCTTTCAATATCTCTGGATCCGCTTCTCATGACCTCGCGGCATGAGCAAACAGAAATCCATTAGCACCCAATGAGATACAGCTTGTTTACTTAGACGAACTCACATCTCATTGATGCCCATTATTCCCTTTCGATTTTTCAGCTTGGTTCTCATGGTCTTGTCCCATGAAAAAACCCAATGTTCACACTTACGTGCATACCACCATGATCTTCTCTATGAGATCCGGTTCCCTACCCCCAAAGAGAGACTTCACGTTTCTCTTGTAATAGGAAACGCATCCCTTAATCAAGAGAGCATGCACCACTGGCCGCATTTCCCTTGCTAGCGATTTCACATCGCGGAGTCGTATTTCAACTACCCATCAGGGTGGTTCGTCTTCCGCTCCCTGTGACACGCCGGGGACGCGTAATTAACCAATCAAAGAGTCGAGAGCAGTAGTTCGGTAACCAAACGAAGTCGAGTTCTCCGTTTTTATCACCCGGGGTGCGCCGATACAATTCGTGTGTTCAAAATTGCAGTGAGTTTCAAAATCAGTATTAAGTTTCGAAAGCCGTCAAACATAAATACTAAATCTAAGAACAGTTTAAACAACGTTGTGAAATGACAGTCAAACATAAATATTAAGAACCATGTAAACAACGCTGTGAAATGACAGTCAAACATAAATACGAAATCTAAGAACCGTGTAAACAACATTGTGGAATAACAACAAGACTTAAAATAAAGAACATTTAATACAATTAACCTTTGGTGTTTAATTTTCCGTGCTGCAGTTCCTGGGTGTGTCTCCCTTATTGTTGTTCCCCTGTGCTCGTGCTAGGAACTCAGTTTCCTGTCTCGGTGATTAACTTGTGGCTGAACTTGTACTTGATGGTGGTTGAAGTGAACCAGTGTCGTATGACGGCACAATACTTCATCCCCACACCGTCACATGAACTTATTAACTACTAGTCTATATAACCGCCACGTGAACTTATTAGTTTCTATACATAGGCGCAACTTAAACTTATTAATTTCTAATATATATACAAAAGCCGCTAACTCCCTATGTCCGTTCGGGGCGATATCTCCCAACCCACTCCCTTGTTTTTGTGTTCGTTTGCTTGAACGAAACCTCTCCTTCGATCGTGCAGATCGAAAGATATATTCTTTTGTTTGCAAGGCCCTTTATCCTTCCCGGATTGAGATCGAAAAGTGGGAAAACAAAAAAAAAGAAGGAACAATCAACAAGGATCTTGCGGGTGAGCATTTTTGATCCTCGATGTTGGTGGGCGATAAAACGAACATGTGATTCGTTTTATGATGCAAGTTGTTGCTGGAATTTTGACCGAAACGGTCATCGGGAGTAGGGTTCGCGGTGTAACGTCTAAAAATAATGAAATAAGCCTCCCTGGATAAAGAATAATTTGTTCAGATACTCTGAGGAGTTTTTACCGGAAAAAAGCCAAGCATCAAACTTAATAGAAGATTTCAATTGCCACAATGATTTGTCAATTAACTATCTAGACTGAGGAATATATGTGACTGAAACTACGAACTAGTTTAAGTGAGTGATATGACCATCTGTGTGTGTTGTTTAGTAATAAAGTGACTATTAATAAAAATTTAATATACTAAGGAAAAACTGTGTTTTTATTTTAAATGTTCTGTTAAGGTATCGGTATTAAAAAATAAAAACAACGTCCAGGTGCAGTAAAAAAATTGTCGACGACGAACTTCAAGTTTTTCTGGCTGAAAATCCATGTCAAACTTAAGAAAAAAAAAAAAAAAAAAAAAAAAAAAAAAAAAATTTACAACGTTTTTCAAATTTTTCTTTGTCTCTCAAATAATTATAAGTATTGCCACAAAGTTCTGTCGCCGAAAGGCAAATTATACAAATATTAAGTAATGTTTAGCTTAGAGCGTCTGCGAAGGACCAGTAAGTTATTATATAAGATAATTAAGCTAGAATTTAAGCATTTTTTGTCTAGCCTTTAATTTAGAAACTAAGAAGATAAAAAGAAAATAAAAAAAAGGTTTAAAAAATGAAATGAATGAATCCATGTCAAACTCAAGAAGAGCTTTCAGAGCAGTTAGGAGTTTCTTTTCAAGCAATATCAAGAAACCTTTGTATAGGGTGCGCCATAAATTCTTGCAAATGTCAACATTTCTTAAAAACCGTTAGAGGGAGGGGCGCGCGACTGGTGGGGAATTTTGCGTCGCTTCATGCGTCATTTCAATAAACGTTAAATAAATGATCAACCAAATAACATTTGCAGTTTTTTTTCTATTCATGTTTCAAATCTGCAAAAATGTATGGCCCACCCTATATAAGAATCTTTTCCAATAAATTTAAATTTGACGGAAAAGGGCTGAGTTCCTACATGCACACCTATTACATCCAGTTCTCCAATTTACAGACTTGCTTATATTTAAATGTAGCAAAGCAGTATATATCTATATATATATATATATATATATATATATATATATATATATATATATATATATATATATATATATATATCGTTGGCGCTTAAAAACCCCCAACGAAATCTAAATATAGTTACACATTTTAATTGAACTTATCAAAAAAAAACAAGATATCCCACACATAAGTTGGTCTTTAAAAATAGATCCTTGAGAGTGCCGCTGTATCATGGAGTTCCCTCCTCCCAGTTTTTCAACCAAATATAAAAAATGCGAACCACGAGCTTTCATATTGAGACACAAACGGAGGAAGTTTTCATCGATCAACCAACCAACTGGAATATGGACTCAAATGAGCGGCAAACGAAAACCGAAACGACAAAAGAATTTGTGACCAATGTGCCACAACCGGAACTTTGAAATGATAAAAAAATCCCTCAAAATCCAACAATGGCCTCTATATTTAGGATGCCAGATTGTGGTGTTGACAAGAGAAACTATTGTCCGGAATGGACCAAATCCTAAGGCTATGAATTAGTTTAGTTAATGGTTTTAAGTGGAAGAAAACCTGGAAAACATATCTATTTTCCCAGGAATTTGTGCCAGTGTGGTGCTATTTTTCAACTCAATGGATCATTCTGTATCACGAAAGCATAGAAATTTGATGAATGCGTTTTGTGTTGTAACTTCGGATTGAAACAAGCAAAAGAGCGACCGTTCTTAAATAGAAATGGAAGATGTGGATGGATTTAGTTTCAAAGTCTGCGATGGGAACATTTATTTTCGAAAGCCGATAGAAATGCAAGATTAATTGCAGTTTTTCTGGGTGAATATAAATACTTGGCAATACAACAGATGAATCCAGGTTGCTATCAATTATGTATACAACCTGCCGAAGAGACACATTGAGACATATAAAAATACAATTGCTTGTCACAACCTAATAGAGTTGAGGGGCAGTACTTACCCACATTGGGACTACCTACATTACATTTCCCATGGGTTCTTGTAAGTGTTTCTTAGACTCAAGAGAAAATGCTAAAACTTTAGCTTATATATCCTACATCTTAACATACGAGCTCTAAGTTAAACATAACTTGACAAACAGTTTTAATACAAAAAGAAACATTTCAGTTTTTTCTTTTTCGTCTCGCGATCTTCCGCGTGGAATTCTTTTTATTGCACCCTTCTTAGGATGTATTGGGTTGTATCACATAAAATATCCAATTTTATAGTAAAATTTTAAAAGCCCATATTATTTTTCTGGGAATTTTTATTCAATCAAAATAAGATCCGTTGGCATCTATGACATTCTTCCAACGTGATACGAGGTCAAATATTCCTTTTTCGTAGAAGTGCTGACTTTTTAGGCAATGCAATTGCCCTTGAGGAGATCGGATCGAATGGGCAAGTGTGGAAGGAGAGTGCCCAGGACAGTGAACGATGGCGAAGCCGAGTCGGTGAGGTCATGAACTTCCGGGTTCCTACAGGCCAATAAATAATAATAAATCTACAAAGGTTTTATGACCTCTACTCGGTCCCGGAAGGCCTTCTGCCGGCAAAATGAATCCAGATTGCGGAAATGTGGGTATGTTTAGTCGGGGCGCCGGCAAGGGTGGAAGGTTCACTAAACTTCCACAGTCTTCTCCTGAAAATTGTTCAGCAAAATTCAAAGTTTCTAAATACCCAGCGGACACAGAAACCAAACAGGATTTGATAGGGTCCTGCAGTGGGGAAGGGCTAATCTCGTCGACTTCAATGCAGCGAAGACACAATACACAACATTCACAAAGAAAAGTGGATCATCGGTTCCACACCTGATGATGAATGCCGGGCCCTCGAGACTGGGGAAAGTTAGAAATTGCTCGGCGTCACGGTCTGTGGGAATGTATCATAGCAGAAACACGTGTCGAGTATCGCCAGGTCAGCCTCAGGAAAACTGAACTATCTTTTCAGAGCAAAGAAATATTTTACTCCGGCCCAACTTCTCCTATATAAATCCCAAATTAGACCCGCGCTCGAATATTGCTCTCATGTTTGGAGCTCGGCTCCTAAACATACTCTCGACCTACTTGAGAGCATACAGAGACGAGCGATCCGGTTGATCGGGAACTCGGCGCTGACGTCGGGACTACAGTCGCTATCACATCGAAGGCGCGTAGCCGACCTCTGTCTGTTTTACAGATATTATCACGGGTACTGTTTTTCGGAGATTCGTGATATTGTTCCACGCGATTCGGTTTATATGCACTCCACAAGACAATCCGATGGATCGCACTCGTTTGTGGTTCATCTCCCGACGGCGCGAACATCCCTGCATCAGAACTCGTTCCTCTACAGAGCGGGGAAGCTGTGGAACTCCCTTCCCACGCGAGTGTTCCCGGAGCGTTACAACCTGCAACTGTTCAAAAAGAACTGCAACAGTTATTTGATGGCATCTCGGGGCGCCCACTCGGCGCTATACGTTCGCCTCTCCCGAGAGAAGTCTATTTAATATTTAAAAAAAGCGGAAATCGTTTGTAAATTTTATATTATGTACATCAATATAGTTGCACAGCGATTAAGTTAGTTCACAGTCACTTAGTTGAATGGGGAATGCGATAGCACATTGTTCCCAGATTTAAATTAGATACCGGTTAAAATTTTACAGGGGAGTCGGCACTCGGGAACACTTATAAGCACGATATTTCTTAACAACTGATACTTTATATAAACCCTAAATTATGTTGCGTTTTTTTACGGATTCGCTGGACCTGCGTGCACAGTTTTGTCTGCTCGGCTGATAAAATTTGACTCCTTACTCCTTGTGCGAATAAAATCTGACCCTTGGTTTCTGTTGCACTCCACATCCATCAGCCGCGATGGGCCTGGATTTTCATCGATATGGGAGCAGCAACTCCGATCTTTTCTTTGGTGATGACCAATGAGCGATCGAATTGGAGTTTAATGGGAGAGTTTCCCATATGACCGTACGGTCAAGTTAAAAAGCCATTCGCTGAAGGCGAGGGTCAACGGAGGTGCGAAGGTGCACAAAAGGAAATCCGAATATCCGGCTGATCAAATAGATGATCAAATACGGAGGCTGGCTGCCCGAGCATCATAAGCGATAGGGAATAAGTTTTTCTGTTGATGTTATGTCAACAGAACTTCGCTGCTTGGCAAAGGCTACAATATTTGGGTGCATGTTTATTTTGCCCATTGGATAATGCAAAGGAATGTTGCCATGCAAAAATAGCTTCTTCTGTTTACGTTGAGTATACAGAAGCATTTCGTTTCGAATAGCCAGCGTGAGAATCGTGTTTAGACAACGAATCATTAGACATGACCGATGCGATGATCGTTCCTCGATAAGACAACGGACCATGTAATCGGTCATCCAGCTGTACAAATACATGCGTTTACATGAAGGCTAAAGCCATGCCGTTGTAGGCAATAGATTTGTCTGTGACATTAAATCAACAGAAAATGTGTTCATTATAGCAGGGGCTAGTGGTGAGATTGTTTGCGTTAGCAAAACGGTTGTTGGGATAGCAATCATGGGTCGTGTGCAACTCGATGATCGTTATCGGCTTAGACGATCGATCATCGGAAATTTGGCTTGCAGATGTGCAAGCAAGAAAGTTGGCCGACGTGTCCTCTTGGACCACGGATTGCTAGAACAAGAAGACAGCAGGATGGGTGTATGTTTTCGTACGATGCCATGGCAAGATGATGATCTTGCCGTGGGCTTATTTTCAGGTTCAAAATTGTGGAGGGAGCTTTGTACTGCTCGTATACAGGTAAGCTGCTTATGGTAGGGGCTGGTATTTGGAGGTTGGGAACGTGGAGTTGGGCTAGGACGATGGGGGGTACTTCAGGCGCCTTAAAGAACCCCCACAGAAATGTCAAAAAAGTACGGTGGATGCGGAAAAATTTCAAATTCCACCTGCAACAGTTTTTGCACCGTTACTTGTGAGTTTGCTGTCATGCAAAAGGGTCGAAGCGTGCCTATTGACCAACGCAGGCTACTTTTCAGCCACTTTGGCGTGCAATATGTTAATTTCCACACAATATTTGATAGCGTTTATCGTTTGTCCTGATTGAAGAAATGAAAAGTGAATTGATCCTTTCGATGTCCGCCAAATTGTCACCATAACCTTTTTTGGGTGAAGATCGGGCGTGGGGGTGTATTTTGGTTTTTCACCTGCATTCAACCACTGCCCAGGGCGTTTACGGTTATCATACAGAATCTACTTTTCATCGCAGCTGACTATCTGGTGCAAAAACGGTTTGGATTGGTTTCTTAATCTAAGCAATGCGCAGATTTCCAGGCGCCATACGTTTTGGGATTCGTTCAGTTCATGGGGTTCCCACTTATCGAGTTTCTTTACCTTTCCTATGAGGAAAAGGTGTCGATTTATTATCATTGGAGTTACTCCCGTGCTTGGTGCAATCTCCCGCATCGATTTCCTTGGGTCCGCATCCACCGTCGCTCTTAAAACATCGTCGCCAACTAACTTTTCCCACGTGGTTCATTTTTGGGGCTGAAATGTCCCGAACAGAATCTTCGAAACCAACGTCGTGTAGTGCGTTCGTTTACCGCTACATCCTCAAATGCGTCATTAATGTTTTTCAATGCCAATGACGCATTATGTCCCATTTTGAATTCATAAAGGAAGGGGGTTCGAATGTGAACTGCCGACAGCATGGTAAACAATTCGTAGAGACAAAAAATAACTGTGCTTGTAACGAACCCTAAAATGATCACACATCAAGCACGCGTACCACTTTACTTTATAAAAAAAAAAAGAAATTTAAAGTTCTGGCACAGATGTTCACTCGAGAACTTCTTATTTGCGACTGAGCGAAAATCGGATAATTCATGTGGTGCAACTCTATACTCTAAAGACTAACTTACATAATTTACAATTTAACGTGAAAGACATAACTTGCCCCCACGGAATCTTTCTTAACACTTTATCGATCGGCCGCTCAGCCGCAGATCCTCCCTGGCGTCGGCTTTGTTTCGGTTTAGACTGTCGCACGGAGTATCTGCGCATTTCGTATGCTCAGATAAACTGTTCACTTTCTGTTATTATTTAACAAAATAATAATTAGATTTAATGATAATTTAGATTTTGTCATTCGTCGACCATATTTGCATCGTCTTCGAATTTACTTAATTCGTCGTCTTCTGAATCACTCTATATTAGTGGCATTGCAGTAGCTCTCTTCTGAATTATTTTGCTGCCATCACTTTCATCACCATCATTTCCTGAATAAGTGTAAAGATAATCTGATAAATCGTCTAAATAAAACTCTCCAACCCGATTTTTTTTCATCGCGAAGGGAAAGAGCTTACGCAACTGAGCAACGTACCTCAATACTAAATATAAGAATAAATTACTACATATAATAGTAATTGTTTATCGCCATGGCAACCGATTAATAGACTGTCGGTCGGTAAAGTGTTAAAAGGCTATTAGTCGGTGAGCATCGGCGCCTAAAAGCCGTTTAATAGGCCATCGGTTGGTAAAGTGTTAAGACTAAAATACAATATTATAATATCTTACTTTCTAACCTAAATTAGCTTACATAGCTACAATGTATAGAGAGGATATATACACAAAAAAAGAATAAATGGAACCAAAGCAAATTATCGAAAACGGGCAACATGATCCCAGCACCTGATGCGGGCAGGTGAACGAACTCACGGATCTCTAGAAGTACGTTGGTGATCAGCAAAATGCTGATCTTGCACTTCCAGCGTCGTCGAATGTGCGAGTGTGGTACGAAAAATGTATTACATTTATCGAAATGAATGTTAAAAATGTTATTATATTATTCTTACACAAGTTAGACAATTATCATTCTCTTGTGGCACTTGTTTATTTTTAAATCTTGTCATTTGTATATATTTGACTAAATCTATCTTACATACAAACTTAATCTCACCAATTTAATCTTACTTGTCACCGTCTTATTCACATTTATTATGGTTCAAGCACTTTTAATGATGCGCTGCAATAAAATCTTAAATCGGGTGGTTTCCTAACCGGATTTTGGAAATTTCCCATCACACACGACGCAGATAAAAATGTTTTATTTATATCAAATAATTTAAGTAAAATCATAATTTATATCCAATACGATTTATTAAAATAGTTGATTAGTAAGAATTAGCGCCGTATGAATATTAAAGATGTGTGCTTCTAGTGTTCAAGGAAATCAGAAGTCATTGATTTTGGCATTTGTCCAAGTCTCGAAGTCGAGCTGTTCCTGGACTAGAAACGTTCATCAAAATAACACACAGTTACGCAGAAAGTCAATTGGATGTCACATCCAGTTTGCGAAACCTGCCATAATATTAGAGGAATAACACATAGAGTAATGACCTAAATAAAATTAAATTAAATAAATTAAGACAATTAAAATACTGGTTAACAATTAAACTATAAATCAATCGATTTACGTGTATTTGTCAGACCGCTCCTCGGTGGGCTTACCTGCTTTTCTAGTTGCAGGGGGTTGTTGGCTTCTTGGGCGCCCTGTTCACCTTTTTGTCTGCGTGTGGCTGGTGTGCGGTTCGCTTTTACAGTCCGCGCGTGGTTGGCGTTTCGCGGTTCACGCGGGTCACTCGCAATTGGGAATCAATTTATATTTCCCGGACTATAAATGTTTGACGACACTCGGGTAGGATTTATTTTCTCCGGAGTATAAGTTTTCAACGACACTCGTTCGCGATTTTTCTCGGACTATGAATGTTTGACGGCGCCCGTGTGTCAATTTTCCGGAGTTTGAACTTTCGACCGCATTCGTTCGCGAATTTTTTCCAATTTAAACTTTCCGTAAAAGTTTTCTGACGTCTTGTCTCTATTGTTCGGCGCCAACTTATTTATTGTAATTATTGCCAAGTAGTTTATGCAAATTTACTACTTGGAGCGATTATAATTATAGATGGGAAGAGGGGGGGTTTTGGGTGAGGTTTAGGGTGTGGGACTCGTAACAACACCGTAAAGTGCTGAAATTTCAGGTGTCAGTTGGATTTTTTTTTGTAATCATCATCATCATCGGCACTACAACCTGGAAACGGTCTTGGCCTTATTTAGCAAGTCCTGAGGCCTGTTAAATTTTCCATAATGATTTGTTTTTTTCCGGGCAAGGTCATTAGTCTTGCGCCAGAGGCTCCCCGACGGGGAATCGAACCCCGGTCTCCCGCATGACAGGCGGGTATACTAACCAGTATACTATTGAGGAGCTAGCTTAATCTTAAATAGATTTAATCCTCAGATGAACGCATGACCTGGTAGAGCGTTTCATGTTTGTGCAATTCGACTGAAGAACAGTTATCTGAGCTAGTATGATTTTCAGATTTAGTTAAAACAATATGCACTTGTGGTTGTCATTTTATACTTTGAAACAATTTTGTATTACACCATCGAAGTTTACTTGGCGAATAAAATTTGTTCGTTGAAAAAGTCGGGATTGAATAACCGATTTTAAGATTTCACTAGAAAGTGTAAAACATTAAAAAAAAAAAATAAAAGTGTCTGTGGGGTACGAGTTGATGTGCCAACGTATGGCATGCGGTTCACTCGAATCCCCATCAAGTTGTTCCACTGCGCGAAATGATCACCAGGTAATCCAAAGAAGAGATGAAATGCACTGGTGTTGATTTGATGATGAAATAATAGAACGCACTGGGGTTGATTTGAAGTTAATGTTTTCTTTTATTTTCTTAAGTATCCACATTTATTTATATAAAACAAACGTATAAATTTGATTTACTAAAGTTCACTTCGCCTGCGACTTCTTTAGTACTTGAGTTTTTCTTGTATGATAGATTTAACGAATCGTGGCGGTGTGACCTCCGGCGGTAGTGGTTGGATAGCGACTGTGTGAAAGAATTAAATTAAAATTTCGCGCGGCGGCGTGACCGACTGGGGTGATGAATGACAAGCGACTTCAATAAAATCCGCGATATTAATTTTTGGACCCGAGTGGCGGCGTAACCTACCGCTATGATGACTGTAACGACTGCCTCGAATTAGGGGTGAAATTCTGGATTCTACTTTTGCACACAGGACAACCAATAGAGATCACGCTTCTGCTCTCCCATTGTCACGCCCGTCGAAGTATGGTGAACGTCGTTTAATTGATAATCGACAAACGTGGGAGAATGAGAGAACAGAGACGCAAAGTACTATGATCTCGGGGTGGGTTTGGTTGTGTGTGCTGGTATCAAATGCAGTTTCTGAGAATGACCTACTGCCCTAGTGTTACGGCTGTGGTGATCTCAGAGTGCATTGAACCGTATGGAAACAGAATTATGGAGGAGAGGAAATGCAGCCAGTGCTATTCACCTGCGAAAAGAGATCATTGATCCCAAGCGAATGGATGATCTGAAGAAAAGCCGAAGTGACGCCAAATTGGCTAGAGTAATTTATCATGAAAACCAAACTTGAATAATTTGGAATTACCCGAGCCGTTGCATGGTTATGCAACAGCGTCGTTTGATTTGACTTGTTGTTGCTAACCGACATGATGTGATTTCCGATGGAAATCTCATGGGCTAGCAAAAATTGAGTTGCCGCATGGCAAAAGGGGTAGCTAAACTCAATTATGCATTACCTGCATAGGATAATGAGTTTAGCTATGCGTCCTTTGGGAAATATGATATTTCAGGTGAATAGCGTGAACGGTGGGATAGGGGTTGATGTGGCGCGCTGTTGGCGGTCGAAATTGGGTTAGGATTGTGGGCTGGTTCTCCATGTGATATAGAGAAACCGCACAAAACAGAATTTTTCTTTTCCGTAGTCAGGGGACACCTCTGTAGACCCGTGAATGTTCATGAGGGTTATGTTCTTAAACTTGTCTCACATGCGAAGAGTGCGTAGCCTTTCGTATATTGTATTAAAGCCGATAATGGCTGGCTTCAGTTTTTGGCTGACTAGAAATCCTACCCCGAACACATGGTGTTTTGCATGACAGCTGTAATAAATGTCATACTCGTGTCTTTGAATAACACCACTCCCCAACCATCTTATTTCTTGTAATGCTGTTACGTCGGCCTTATATTCGGATGGGGCATCGGCTAGCTGCTGTGCAGCTCGAGCTCTGTATAGTGGGCGGACGTCCCGTGAGAAAATTCTCATATCGTTCAGGCATTTTCGTTTCCGTGGTCGTCGTCGTGTATCCGGTCCATATCCGAGGCTTGATAAATTTGCCATAATATTTTGTTTTTCCGGGCAAAGTTATTAGTCTTGCGCCAACCTTTGTCAGAATGTCGCTGCATGCATTGGTTCACTACTTGGCGGGTACCAAAATAGCTACCCAGGGGTGTCACGTGGAGACTGCATGTCAACTTGGATTGAACAGGGACAAGGATCGTCCTGGCTTTCGTCGAGTTGAAAACAATCAGTGACTTTGCTCTGTATGTTCGCTCTCATCCCACTGGGAGTATTTACTACTCAGAATTATAGCTACTATTCCTGCTGCTCTGCCGATGTACCCGCAGCCGGCCTTTCGTTCGCTCGTTTCCTGGGTGTTGCTTTCCTTAGTGGGTTCCTGGAATCGGTGCGCCGCTGATCGTTGTCTCCCAGGAACTTGTGTTGGCGCTTGCCCTGCCTTTCCTGGGAATTCGTGTCGACGTGATGCATCCCCAACAATTATACATCTCTCGACTCAAGAGCTTAGTTTAGAAGTTTTAAGGTACGAGTCAAGATTATCAAAAATGAAATTATTGAAAAAATACATTACGCGGAAACATTGTGGTAGAACATGGCGACATTACAGCTGGCGTGTTGACGAACGATAGTATGTTTAAAAAATATCGGTTAGATAGATTGGTATAACTTCATTAGGCCACTTCAAAAAAACTCAGCATACACGTATGCTTATGCTTATGTGCAAAGTCTGGAGTGCTTGGGTAAACATGCTCGAAACAATGAGACAACAACGTTTTGCTATCAGCAGGAAGGCCCTTGATGGGGTTTAGGTAATGGACGAGAGATCATTGCTGAAAGGAAGAAAAAGCGTGAGATACAGTATGAATTGATAAGGAGTCCCTGCATTGATCTTATAAAATGCAGACTTATTGCCAACAAGTACAACCCTAATTGACTGCAAAGAAGGATAGTCGCTATTTCATTGAATGAAAGATTTAACAAACGACATAAAAGGGTAATTTCGGGAAAAAGAAGAGATCTCAAATTCTATTTTATTTATATACGAGGCGTTGGAATGGATGAGACAACCCAGTTTTTCAAATCCTTTACACCTCAACCCCAATTCCCCCGAAAAGCTATTTCACCTGAAAATCATTTTTTCCAAAAGGGTGCATAGCTGAATTCATTATTCTATGCAATTAATGCATAATTGAATTCAGCTCCCTTTTGCCATACGGCAACTGCATTCCCCTAACCCATGAGATTTCCACCGGAAATTGCAATGCATGTCGGTTAGCAGCGGCAAAGTCGGACCAAGCGATGCGGTTGCATCATCGTGCAACCGCTGGGGAAATTATCGAATTATCTATTTTGGTTCCCACGGTCATAATTCCCTAGCCGATGTAGCGTTCCTTTTGGCTTCCCCCAGACACTATTCGCTGGGGATCAATGATCTCTTTTGTCAGGTGAATAGCAGCAAACAATTTACATCCCATTTCATTTCCCCTTTTCATAGTTTACTGCACTCTGAGATCCTCACAGTCAGCGAACTAGGTCACTCGGCCATTCTCAGATTTGCATTAGTGCATGCACGCACAAGCCAACCCAACCTTAGGTCATTGTGCTCTCCCTTTTGATTTCTCCATTCTTCCTATGCCCAGCGACGATCGAATGAATGCACAAGTGTTTATTCACCTCGATGAGCGAGGAAATTGAATGGATGCATGAGAGAGCACGACGTTGATTGGCTGATCGTCGTGCGAATCCAAAATCCCAATTTTCATCGATAATTGGGATCAGTTATTACGCAACCACCACCACGGCAGGTCACGCCTCGTACAGTTGTGGGGAGAAAGTATTGTGCCTAACACGGACACTCCGTTCACCTTCCTCCCCCATCATAAAAGTTCCTCTGAGTAATACGCCAAACCAAGAGAAGGAAACGCCGCCATGGTTGTCCGCAACCGGGAGTAAAGAAAAACACTGTCCACCAGATAGAAATCAAAACACACTGTTTAATGGAATATATGGTTCTTTTATTTTTATTCACTGATAATTACTTTTTTGATTACTTAAATAAACAAAACATGAATTAAAAGTCACCTGAATTAAAGCACGCTTTCCCGACTCGACTTCGGATATATGCGTCCCCGCATCGCCATGGGGAGCAGGAGATAGCACGACCGTGTTGGTCGGCGGATGTAATTGGACTCTGCGATAAACGGCTCGTGCAGAGCCGACTCGCTAATGGGGTGAGTTTGTGGTGTGGTGGTAGATATCCTTTCCACTAAGGATGTATTTTACTTACCACAAGAGAGACGTAAAGTCTATTTCTGTGGAACAGAAAACCAGATCTTGTAATAAAGATCATGGTGGTACACATGTATGTGTGTACATTGGTCCATTCATGG
Organism: Microdon myrmicae; assembly: GCA_963931805.1. Classification (NCBI taxonomy): domain Eukaryota; kingdom Metazoa; phylum Arthropoda; class Insecta; order Diptera; family Syrphidae; genus Microdon; species Microdon myrmicae. The sequence continues at coordinate 49,362,906 of OZ007499.1, read as the reverse complement.
GACAAAGTTTCTTCCACTCTGATTTCAAAATTTTTCTACTTGATCCAAATACATTTGGGAAGCGGGACTGTAAGACCCTTACAAAAAATCATTGATATCTAAACCCGAGCATAACATGGCTAGCTACCGTTTGCAACATCCTCCTATCTTGTGTTTCTTTTAAAATTGAAAATAATTCCACAAATATTTTCTAACTTAAACAGCCTTTGTATCAAATAATCTTCCCACTGTGCCGAACGGTGACGAACTGTTCAGCTAAAAGAAAGGCCATATTTTGAGATGTACGAGGGTGAATCAAATATAAATGGTAATTTTTCTTTTTTGCTAAGCAACAAGATGGGAGCAAGATAATCTTGTGGCTGTTGTTTGGTTTATGAACAGTATGGGAACCGGCTTGGCTAGCTGTCCCGCTCGACTTTCTAGTCACTACAGCCATGAGCGAGCAAGAGTCCTTTGCGCAACGTATATTCCAAATTACAGGGAATCTCATAGTTTGGTAGTTATTTCGCCTTAAATAACTGTGGTGTGGTGGTAGGTATCCCCTCCACTAAGGATGCATTTTACTTACCACAAGAGAGACGTAAAGTCTCTCTCTGTGGAACAGAAAACCAGATCTTGTATAAAGATCATGGTGGTGCACATGTATGTGTGTACATTGGTTCATTCATGGGACAAAGCCATGAGAACGAAACTGAAACAAAGAAAGGGCATAATGTGCATCGATGAGATGTGAGTTCGGCTAAGCAAACAAGCCGAATCTCATTGGATGCTAATTGGGTTTGTGTTTGCTTACATGAGAAGGTCAATGGTAAACGGATCCAGGAATATGTAGAACAAAGGGGAAATGACCTAAGGCATCGTTCGGTAATGAGGGTCAGATGGTAAAAGGGATTGCGATAATTTATACAATAGAGGTCGTATATCGTCTCTCTGCTAACTGGGAGAATCGGATTCTTTTGTTTGCATATGTTTATGCTATTGAATCCAATCCGGGTGCTAAACGCGCCGTTGGTTATTGTTTGAAGATTCAAACAAAGAAGTATTTCCCAGAGAAGTGCTTGCAGAATCAATAGTTGCAAGTCTTCGGAAAGTAATTTAGATGGATACACAATGACGGTTGTGTATACCATCTGTGTCAATTATGCATGGCATCTATGGCGACGCCAGGATCGAACTATAGTGTGAATATCTACACTAATTGGAAATTCGGTTTTTGGTCGCTTATGCAGAGATGCATTGATACATGTATGAATGCCCTTGTAGGAAAAATTCTTTGCAGGCGTTTCCAGGTAATGCATTGAAAGTATTAATTATCCTTGGGAAGGAAATGTTTTTGCTGTGGGGAGATTGTGGTGGAGGTCTGGGAAGGTACCGAATAGGTTTTGTTTTATGCTCCTGTATAATGGAAAGAATTCTTGTAGGGAATTTGTATGCGAAGAAATGCATGAAAGGTAAGAATTCTTTTACAGGGACTTTCAGGTTATATAAATTTGATCTATTTGATGCGTGAAGCATTTAAGGTGCTAATGCGATTGCTTTAGCGAAACTTGTAAGGTTGGGTCGAAGTTATGGGGGTTCTTCAGGTAAGTAACAGTGGGGTTTGGCGGAACCCCCACCCAGTCATTATTACACCTTCGTGTGCATACGTTCCCGTGTAGTTATTCAACCCCCGAGTTGTACAAATCGCTCAAAGTCAAGTGAAAAAGTCGTTTTAAAATCATTGTCCGCGTTTCAATATATTTATTTTTCTTAATCATCATCATCATCATCGGCACTACAAGCGGGAACCGGTCTTGGCCTTATTTAGCAAGTCTTGAGGCTTTTTAAATTTTCTATAATGTTTTGTTTTTTTTTTCGGGCAAGGTCATTAGTCTTGCGCCAGAGGCTCCCCGACGGTGAATCGAACCCCGGTCTCCCGTGTGACAGGCGGGTATACTAACCACTATACTATCGAGGAGCCCATTTTTCTTAATACATACCCGAAATTGATTTCAAACGCAGTAAATAAACAGACGGGCAATGACAAATTATATCCGAATGTGATTAGTACAATTAACTAGTGGACTAAGAAAAGAATAGTTATATTACATGTAAATACAATTAAAACTAACAGTGGATAACGAGAGAAAATTACCTTTTTTGTCAAAAGTGAATTAAATGTTAAGGCTCCTTGATAGTATAGTGGTTAGTATACCCGCCTGTCACGTGGGAGAGCGGGGTTCGATTCCCCGTGGACGAGCCTCTGCTGCAAGACTAATGACCTTGCCCGGAAAAAACAAATCATTATGGAAAAATTTAACAGGCCTCAGGACTTGCTAAATAAGGTCAAGACCGGTTCCCGGTTGTAGTGCCGATGATGATGATGATGATGAATTAAATGTTATGTGAAGAACTAACTAGAGAAACTAAATTGCTGTTTATGTGTAGACATTTCCGTCACGCCCAAAGGTGTTCAATCAAATGCATGTGCGCCATATATATAAAATCAAATGCCTTTCCTGTATTAACACGCTCTTTTAAAATTAAAACAATAACTAATTCATGAACGAAAAATCCTATTTCCAAATAAATAATTTTTCAAAAGGAATACCAAATTTGTGTAAAGTTATAATAACCAAAAACAAATAAAAGAACATTAACCTTAAAATTACTCAGTGCCTTTTATTCATGTTTTTTTTTTTTTTTTTTTGTGCTTGTTTTTTTGTTGGTTTTGTTTTGGAAGACAATTTTTGTGCAGACATCGTTGGCGGGTGAAGTGAACCAGCCAGTTCCCCTGTCTTGGCATCTAAACTTTAAACCCCCCACACATCCTTTGTCCTCTTGAATTGCCTTATACAACAAGAAGCTTAACACCGAACAACATGTTCAGCTTGGAGTTAATTACTTTCGCTCTGTGTGAAGTATATCAAACCCAAATTATTTACGTCACCCGAAGCTTTAACGTCATTGTTGAAGAGGACTAATTTCAATTCCTAGAAACGTCGGTCGGATCGTTAACTTTATTGTTGGTTAACAAAAATGTTGCTGACACACAACAGCGGTCTGATAAGCCTAAAGGTGAAGGGGCTTCCATTTGTATTGGGTTGGGCTATAGTCAATGATATACTGTCTAACATCTTTCCATTTTTACTTTAAATTCATTATTCTCCCTCCGTAAAAACTCCCGACCAACTTACGCTATTTTTATAAAATTAGTACGTTATTACTAAATTCGCTAATAAGATTAATTATTGAAGCAGCAATTTGCTATTAGTTCACACGTTGATACTCTTACCAGTTCAATACGTTGCCTTGAGCATATTGATAAAATGATATAAACTCAGAAAAGAACATCACCACCTGTGTTATAGAGTTCCATCTTCAAAGAGTATTACAGCTGCAAATAAATTTACACATTAAACGAATGGCGAAATAACCTCCTCTATCTTCCAGAGATACTTAATAGTCTATTACACAAAGGAAGCGATGCTTCCGCAGTTGACTAACTTCAGTAACTAACTGTATATGGAAAATGCATACACACCGTGCACCCAAGTTTAAAATTAGCACCGTTTAAATTGTATCTAATTTTACTGTCGATTCCTGTTTTAGATTTCCCTAATTAACATCGGCTTGTAATCAAAAGGTGCACTTCTCCCGTACTAGTCACTGCTCGTTGCAATGCTTATAGTGTGCGACTTCAAATAATTGTTTTAACGACGTGGTCGAAGAAACGAAGTACTACTAAGCCAACTACACTTCTCTCCTGCTTTCCCTTAGCCATTAAACTATACCCAGATTTAATGTAAAGAAGCTGGTACTATACACCACTTCAGCAGTTTTCTTATAACCAAGCAACTGGAAATAATTGAACTGTGAGAGCTAAATACAGCTTTTTCCATTGCCATTGCCATTGCTTTCCGTCCTATACACAGTACGAATTCGCATGACTCGTTGCTCCTTTGCTCCTTATCCTTCTTCTTAAGAGGATCTAATTGAAATAGCTTGCCATTGGATTGCACATATTGCAACCACAAAGCTGGTTAAACCACATCGAACAGAGGGATTTAGCTCGTAGTTTAGACGAGTGCGGCTTGCAGATTTGAAATTAGTTGTCGTGGTAAAAGAAACAATAGCGACTCGAAGAAACCTTGACTTTAGCAGGATGTATATTGTAGGATTTATATTTTAGAAGTATGTCCTACATTTTAAAGTATATTTGATAACATATTGAAATAATAAGTTTTTCCTGGGATAGACACACAGGAAGAATTGTTTCGGAAGCACTTGGTCTGCGTAGTCCTATTGGGTGTAGTATGCATTCTTAGTTCATGGATATCGTTGAATTTAAAGAGGATTGATTGCGGTAGAATTATGTACGCAAAATGATTTGAAAGCTAGAAACGGCTCGTTTCTTCCACTCTGATTTCTAGATTTTTCTGCTTGATCCAAATACGTTTGGGAAGCGGGACTGTAGAACCCTGAAAAAAAAACCATTGATACCTAAACCGGAGCATAACATGGCTAGCTACCGTTTCCACCATCCTCCTATCTTGTGTTTCTTTTAATATTGAACATCATTCCACAAATATTTCCTAACTTAAATGGCCTTTGTATCAAATAATCTTTCCACTGTGCCGAACGGTGATGAACCATATTTTGAGATGTACGAGGGTGAATCAAATATAAACGGTAATTTTTCTTTTTTGCTTAGCAGCAAGTTGGGAGCAAGATAATCTTGTGCGTGACTGCTGTTTGGTTTATGAACAGTACGGGAACCGGCTTGGCTAGCGATTGCGCTCGACTTCGAGCGAGCAAGAGGTACATACGTCTGTTGCTCAACGTTTATTTCGAATTACAGGGAATCTCATAGTCGTTGTTATTTCGCCTTAAATAACTAAAGTTCTTTTGAATCTTGAATCAACATAAACAGTCTTTTCACAATTCCCCTTGCAACCACATGTAACTTTGCAACCTAAGAGATTCGTAAAATAAGTTGTAATTCTGTCCCATGATTTGCCGCAACCTAGACAAAACAAATAAGAAATATATTACCCAATACCCGCACTTTCCTGATCCTCAATTCAACACATATATCCTTATACAAGCAGATGAGTTGTTTCATAGGTTATACAACACTTTTCCGATCCTCAATTGAATGTATACATCCTTACACAAGCAGATGAAATGCTTCACAAGTTATAAAATATTTCTTATAAAATCTACATGAAAAAAAACACATCCTCAGTAATCACGTACTGCACAGCATCTCATAAACCACAGAAAGTATTAGACTTTTGCACCAATCCGTTGCAATAAGTCAAGATAATCGTTGAAGAGAATGCATTTCACGTCATAGACGCTACATAGCAAGTTCCTATGTAGCGTCTATGACGTGAAATGCATTCTCTTCAACGATTAAATGAGCACTCCAGAACTGTTAAACGGTTATTTGCTTCGTTCTGTTAACATCGGTGGGATTGGATCGCCATTGCCTAAGAGCTCTATTTTTTGCCGCTGTAATCTGCTCGCATTTTTTGTCAAACCACGGTTTATCAGATGAACTTGGTTTGATGGAATGTGGTATATACATCTCCATCCCCAGAAAAATAATCTCTGATACTGACTCCGCCCACGCGTTAATATCGGAGTCTCCGAAGCACACCTCCGAACATGGAAAGGATGCGAAGAAATCTCGCAAATCGTTCCAGTTAGCAGCGCCATACTTCCATACATGGCGAAGCTGCCTAGGCCGGTTATTCGCTTGATATGCAAGTGCTTGCGCGACAGATACCAAGCAGTGATCTGAGTTTCCCAGTGGCGCAGAAACCTCCACGGTATAAATACTCGGTTCGAATTTCAAAAACAGATCCAGAGTGTTCGCATAATCGCCTTGGGCATCCGGCGCTCGCGTTGGTCCATCCACGAGTCGAGTCAAGTTGTGGCCAACAGCAAACATCTCCGTCAGCCTCCCAGCCTCGTCGGTTCTGTTAGAATGTACCAACCAGCCGGAATTGTGCACATTAAAATCGCCAAGGACAACAATTTCAGAAGCTGAGTGGTTGATCTGTATCCAGTCGACGGTATGTGAACGATGTTTGAAAAATATCGCCGGTCGATCGTCATTCGGGGAGCAGTAAAGACAACAAAGAAATTTAACAGAATTCTTCAACACGACCCTCAACCATATGATGTAGAGTAACTTCGGGTATTGTGATATGGTTGGGAAATGTGATATACCATCATATTTTCCGAAATAATCAATTCTCGTCAGTGCATTGAAATTGTTTAAGGTGTACAGTCGACAGGTTTTTTTGTGTGAGCTTTATGTTATATTTCAGCAAAAATTGAAGCAAAATTAAAAACTGAAGTAATACATTTTGTTTGTGTGTGAATAGAGCTGACAGTATATTGGGTGAGTTTTTAATTCAGTGAAGTGCATTTTTAAAAAAATCTCTTGATTGTTTTAAAAGCCATATCACATTATCCGCCAATTTTAATAAGGGGGGTTACAGAGATTTTTTTATTTTGTTGTAAATAGCTGCAGATTGGCTTACGCTGCAGGGTTCTGAAAACGAAATATAATTCGCAATGTATCAAAGAGCTATAATGAATAGTGCGGCATAAGCTATGTAATAAAAATTACGAATAATTGTTAGAAAACAAATGCCTATATCACAATACCCGAAGTTACTCTACATGTTATTGGGTTCCAACGCCTCCATCCTCTGGCAAGCCAGATCGGACCACGCGAAAACGCAGACTCTGCCCTTAAAACGAAATCTCGAATGTAAGTCGTGTCCTGATCAACGAAGATATGTCGAATCAGTTGACGAATCTACCTGGGTCTCAGTTAGGGCAAGGATATCAGGTTTCGTTGTTTGCAAATATTGGTAGACGGCGTTTACATTCGTATTGGTGAAACCGATGTCCATGTTACAAAATGCCGTCACCAGTCGAGGGTGGGCAGAGTCTCGAGAGCGAGCCCGGTTATGCGATGTCGAGCCTCTTAAAGTTCGGTTATTTATCATGATATCTGCATGATGTTCCCCTGACATAGTCCCCCCGGACATCCGAATGGGAGATTAGTTTACCTCCGGAATTCTTTATATCAGAAGGTACCATCATGACTTATCTCCGTGTCAATCCGGGCCATCAGCCACACATCCGAAACACCGTCGAAGATTTCTCTCGACGATATCGCGGAATGTACAGCGTGAAGGGGTGGTATCTCACCATGGGACCGACTACCACCTACACCCACCTTTTCTCGAAGCGGTCCATCAGCAAAGTTTCGAAAGATGGCCAGGATTTCTCCCGAGCATTTCAGGGACCCTAATGCTTGATGAGGTGGCATTTCACCGGGTGACAAGGCGTTGGGACCCCGGCTACCACTCGGCCTTTAGTCGCCTCTTACGACAAGCCGGCCTAGCTGTGAGTTTATTCTAACGCCCTACTCACAGGACAGTGTGATGTGATAATCACCCAGTGATTCTTCTGTTCGACAATCAACACTTTAGGAACCAACTTTACACACCCTTTGTTAAAGATATTTTCTTCGTAAGAGCCTCTGGGCTTTTTCCACCAATGGCCGCGTACCTCCGAGCTTTATATGCTCCAGGATTTAAAGCGTATCTTTCGATCGCTAGTGCTGATCCAAATAGTGGACGCCGGCTGCGCCAAATTGTTAAGGATTTTTTTAACAATTAATTCAAATATTATTCTGTTCTCACCAAACTTACCCCTACATGGTCTTGATTTTACAGATGTGATATAAATGCGATTAATTATCCTTTATTATCGAATACCAATTATTTCAACAAATCTAATATGTACACGTGATAAACTTGTAGTATATTAGTTGGTGTTGTTATTCTGTTTATTGTACTTTTCCTTTTATACACTTGTATTAAGATCATATAAAACAATTTGATTCCATTTATTTTATAACTAATAATTAGTATAAACATAACTTATGATGTAGTTCAATTAAACTTTTCTTTTGATACACTTATATTCAGATAACATAAATCCATAATTAACGTAAACATAACTTGTGATGTAGTTCAATTAAACTTTTCTTTTGATACAGTTGTACTCAGATAACATAAATCCATAATTAACATAAACATAACTTATGATGTAGTTAAATTAAATTCTTGATAACCGATTCTTATTTATCCAACCGAATTTAATACACATATATCATTTAAATATATCTTTGTCCGGAGCGACCGACCACACTCACTCAACGGACGTTTAACAAGAAGGAAATCTCGTGTCGTTCTTTTTCATATCCTTTTTTGTTCCGCTTCCACGGTTGTTATTTTTAGGAAGCGGAATTGGCTAATAGGGGGGCTGGGTTATGGTTGATAGGGAGACTATGGTTAATAGAGAGACTATGGCTATGTACAATAGAATTGCGGGTTTTAAATAGGGGTTTTACTTTATTTAAATTATTTAACTAATTGTAATGGGAAATTGGTGATTTGGAGGGAAGGGAATGATATGCATGTGAAGACACGAGATGTTAATTATTCATAGAGGGGTGATAATTAAATGAACCTAATTATATAACACCTTTTCTCGTGTTCAAATTATTGGTAACTATATCATGGACAATTGTTTTCATGATGTTGCGAGTGTGCAATAAATCGGACACTTAATCGATGATCAGAATTCAGCAGGATATGCACTCAGTCCAAATTTGCATCGGTTAACTACGTTGGTAGCCCCCGAAGGCGGGGTTCATCGTCCAAGTCCACTCGCCGTCGTTAAATGGCTTCAACCTTTGCGAATCTTGCTTATAGGATAGAACAGAGTCCCCGTGCACTTTCTTAATCATTTGGTTGATCTTAGCGAGACATTTCTAGAGATTTACGCAATACTTCCTCGCCTGCTCGATCGACAAACCCCTCACGATTGGTGTTCACAGTAACAGCAATACACGCGCTCCAACTTCTCGGGGCACGATAGAGTCCCGCTACGACAATAATTGCATTACTTTCTGGACCAACCACGTATCCCTTGTCTGCCCAGCTTGTAATATAATCCTCCCACCCGGTATCGGAAACTCTTTTCAAGTGCAATTTCGCCTTCAGAGTTTTGCGGTTGTCTGAAGACTCAAAGAGCTAACCATTCACAAGACCACTAGTTTAGATAGTTTTTCCATCAGACTTTTGAACTGTTGTTCCTTGAATTGAATTGATAGAAAACATCCAAAATTGAACCATTCCACAAAAATGGTGATCCGCAATCTCTCTCTTCCTTTCATCGAAAAATATCACCACCTTCTGTTCTAACGACAGTTATTACGTGTTAAATCAAGTGTGAACTCCCAAATTAGCTTGAAACACTTGATCTCATTGCTGACGACCAATATATTTTTCATACCCCTATCTGTGTTGTGTATAGTTTTCTCAAATGCACTCGGGTGCAACGTCCGTAGCCTGGAAGGTTGTAGGACGTAAGCGCTGTGCTTTCAGAAATTCATGACTTCCAGGAACTAATATAAAATTGTTCACTTTGGCAATAGTTTTTCCAAACTCTCCACTGCCAACTTATCAATGTGACCAAAAAGTTGGCAAACGGGGCACAATAGAAATCTAACGCACAAGCACGGCCTTCCCTGAAGTAGGGTCAACCGCTTTTGTAATCTGATTAGTTATTCAACTCTTTGCTCTTTGGATGTAGATCTCTGCTATACAATTTTATTAATTCTTCACTTACCAAGTAATAGGGATATGTTAGAAGTCGCCACTTTATGAATCGATAGGTTCCTGAGAATCAAGAGATAATGTATAGAATTATATTCCACTTGAGATGCCAACTAAGAGAAAACAGCGCACATCGCCTGTAGTGTGTGCTTGCCCTTAGCTGGGCAGTCATCTCTCGACCTTTGATATCATAAATGGTAAATCATCAAGAACCCCGTGTGAAATATTCAAAAGGCCGCGATGTGGCCACGTGTTTCTCTAATGCTGAGCGTTTCGTGCGTTCGGATGATTCACAAGTCGTTCATCAAAAGGCGCTTACATCCATGGATATTATTACGACAATAACCATGACACACGAATGACCCTTTTAGCAAGTATTCGGGCAACTTGAACAGCCGAAACAGAGAGGCTTAATGTTCACGACGAGCTCAAGTACCTCGTTAACCAGCCATAAAAGCCCGTCGTGTCGAGTGCCCTATAAGTTTAGCGTTCCACTTCATTCTTTTTCCTGTCCCCTTCCTCTTGGAAAGTACACCACGCTATAAATAATTGATGCGTGCCACATACTGACAACAAGTCAGGATTGTGCCTTTGCGGCCCATGAATAAAGGTAATGACGGTGGTTTTGGACTTAATTGTGCCTTTGACGCTCGATTCCTAGGGCAGATTTGACATCGCTGATCTAGCGGTAAAGAGTGATAAGTAAAGTAATTTCTTATTATGTTAAACTCTACCGTGTTCTGAATTTTAATATGTCCCACATGCGGGTATGGGGAAGCGAAGGGCCATGATACAAAGTCGACATTCAGACACATGGGAGGCCATTCGGATAGCAAGACTGATTTCAGTGACAGTCTGCGTTTGATTGAATTTTTAATTCAGTTGTGAGTTTTAACTGGAAAATTAATTAGCAAAGAAGTTAATGAGATTTTATTGCGCCGATTACAGCTGCGGGGAAGTACTCTTATCTGGTAGGCGGACTGATACCTCGTCTAGGACGGCGACACTGACCACAATTGGACTCGAGGCGTTCTATTCTTGGAGTATCAGAAGGCATTGCGCTGACTACCCAATGCAATTTGCATTGACGATGCAGCGACCAAAGAGTTGGTCCAACTGTGTGATTATTTCGCAACGTCGTCAGTGTCTATCATTGCTGGGTAAGGGTCGTTAGTGTCATTTTATATGAGGGGATAATTATTCTTACAACTTAATGAGTATGTTTGGATCTGAATTATGGCCAGATGAATTTATAAAGATGATGACAGTATAGCGACATCCATAAAGTGTTTCTTTCTTTTTAAAATGGCGATATCACCGAATTGTGATTATTCTCTTAGTATCATCAGATGATTTTAGCTTCACGTTATTTGATATAACAGAATTGTTTTGAGGTACCCTCAAATGTCGAAACTCACTACAAGTGGACGAAAAGCAGGAAATTAGGAATCCAGATATTCAATGTACATAAGCCACGAATGATTGTAATTGCGAGAAAACCCGAAATTGGGCAGAGCATTCCATGTTCGTGTAGTCCGGCTAAAGAATTATTCTCTGTTTATTTGTATACCTGAAGTTGACCTTTAATAGGAACTGGTGGGCGCTGTCTGGTCGATGGGTATCGCATTTGTGTGGTTCGGCTAAAGAACAAAATTCGGTATTTATTCATACGTCTTAAGTTAATTTTTAGCGTTGACTCTTACACATTCCGGGTTTTGTTGGCTCGCGTGACAAATGATTGGAAAAGTTCAATAGCTCCACCAACTCAGTTGAGCAATGACCGTAATAATACCTGAGCAAAATCTCAGCACGTTTTGGATCTTATCGAGCTCGTGCAGGATTAATATTGGAATTCAAATCCAGCAGGATGAACTTATGATATAAATTGTGACCAGGTTGAATGGAATGAGATATTCCTCGTCTCTTTTGAGAAACCCAGTAAATTTCTTCATATTTTTCCCCAGTTCCAAACACAGAATATTTTTTGTATTTCAGGTGGATTTTGTTTCACTATTTCCGTTGGAATGACATTAGACACCCGTAGAGGGTGGTCAATAGCACAACGTGGAAATACTATGTTGAAATTATTAAAATATCATTTAAACTATTGTTTGTTGTTGTTTTAATAATGATAAGCAACAAAGTACATTACAACTTTGTTGACTTTCTTAAATACCCCCGATTGGAACATCGAAAACTCTTATTAGATACACCATTGAGAAAATGCATGATGAGCCTTTTGGTAAGATGGGTTTATAGGGCCACATCCACCGATGATCTCTAGCAGGACATGTGGGGGTTCTCTATATTACATGGAGAACCAACCCACACTCCTAACCTACTTTCGACGGCTAACAGCGCATCACCTCAATCCCAATTCCTACCGTCGACTATTTCACCTGCAATAGATAAATCCCTAAAAGAAGACTGCCCGGAAGTCATTAATCTATTCGGTTAAGGGGACATTCCGGTTTGTCGGGTCAAAAAATAGGTTATTTTCATGATTTTTTTTTAAAGAAAGTATTAAAGAAATGCTCCTCGATAGTATAGTGGTTAGTATACCCGCCTGTCACGCGGGAGACCGAGGTTCGATTCCCCGTCGGGGAGCCTCTGGCGCAAGATTAATGACCTTGCCCGGAAAAAACAAATCATTATGGAAAATTTAACAAGCCTCAGGACTTGCTAAATAAGGCCAGGACCGGTTTCCGGTTGTAGTGCCAATGATGATGATGATTAAAGATATAACAATTTTTTTTTTAACATTTTATTCATCTTTCGACTACGTTTGTAAATTTTGTCGAGTCACTCTGGAACCGGAGGTGTCCTCCAGGTGTTCAAAGTTAGCCATCCGTTCTGCTCGTATAAGGGTTATTTTCGTCCCCGGTGAAAAAATACGAAAAAAACCAAAAAGTTTATTGTACTTAAATACATTTAGCCCAATGTGAGTGAAAAAAAATTTAAAACTGATAAAAAACAACAAAATGGCGGACTATTGAAAAAAAAATGATTTTTCGTCCCTTTTTTGCTCTATTTTTTAGTTATAACTAAAAAAATAAATAAATAAATAAAAAAGTAATTCGCTCACAATTTGTGCGTGCTTGTTAAAAATATGTGTGGGAACTTTCATAAGAATCGCATGCACCGTTTTCATGTTATCGCTTGCACCGCACTCAAAAAAGTCGTTTCGAGAAAAACGAATTCAAAGTTTGGAGATAAATTAGACAAAAGATAAAAGTGATTTTTTTGATTTATTAACATGTTGTTCAGTCGCACAAGATTGCGACATATTCAAAGAAGTAGCAGTTGGCCCAAGCCAACAGCGAAGCAAATTAATGCCCATAAATGGATAGTCTGCATCTTTCTAAATACACGGTAGTTGCCACCTATGATACGAATTTGTATCCGCGGGAGTATAAAACTATCGATTAAGCACATTAACCGAACAAACCGGAATGTCCCCTTAATGCACAATTGCATTCAGTGTTTTCTTGCCATACGGCAACACTATTGTATTAACCCATGAGATTTCCACCGGAAATTTCAGTCATTTTGGTTAGCAACAACCAAGACCAGACCAAACGACGCGGTTACATAACCATGCAACGGCTGAGGGAATTCCAAATTCTTCGAATTTGGTTCACACGATAATATTTCCCTAGCCGATTAAGCGTCACTTATGACTCCCCTCAGCCACTCTATTCGCTTGGGATCAACGATCTCATTTCACAGGTGAATAGCACCAGCTCCATTTTTCTCTCCTCCATAATTCTGTCTCCCTACAATTCAATGCACCCTGAGATCACCACTGCCATCGTACTAGGGCAGTAGGTCATCCTCAGAGACTGCATTTGATAGAACCGCACAAGCTAATCCAACCCCGAAGTTATTGCGCTCTCTCTTTTGTTCTTTTCATCCTTCGCATGTCCAGCGACTGTCGAATGATGCGCGAGTATTATTCACCTCACCGAGACATGCAAATGAGAAGATTCATGAAAAGACCGCAATGATGATTGGCTAATAGCCGCGCGAATTCAAAATTAAAATGTCCTCCCTCATTGGGATCAGTCGCTTGTCGTTTATCACCGCGGTTAGGTCACGCCGCCGCGCGTAGTCGAATTAATTTCGCCGATTTTATGTCATCAGAAAGGTACAAGGCGACAACATGGCCGGATCATCCCTGAACGGGGTAACACAAGTGCTCGCATATGCGGATGACATCGCCGTTCTGGGCGATAATCTAGAAACTGTTAGTAAAAACTGTGAAATCATCATGCAAGCGGCAGAAGAGGTAGGCCTAGAAATAAATGAAGACAAAACAAAATACATGATTACGGCGAGATCAGGGAACACATATAAACGTCAGAGGTAAGATATTTCAAAAAGTTAAAGAATTTAAATATCTGGAAACGATACCGATGGCCAGTAACGAAATGTCGAAGGAAATTAACAAAAGACTGCATTCCGGCAACGCTAGTTGGCACGCAGTCAGTAAACTACTGAAATCCGGACTGCTATCACGTAACATAAAGCTCCGTGTCTATAGAACCATAATCATGCCGATTGTTCTATGTGGATGCGAAACATGGGCTCTCACAAAACGGGAAGAAAACAAATTCCGCGTATTCGAGAATAAAGTTTTGAGGGCTATCTTTGGTGGTATATATGACGAGGAGGCAGGACAATGGAGGAAACTCCATAACCACGAATTGGAAGCACTACCTACAGTAGTGGGAGTAATCAAGTCGCGGAGATTAAGATGGGCCGGACATGTGGTGCGAATGGGCAACGATAGGACCGTGCATAGAATTCTTGACGGTAAGCCAATGGGAAAAAGACCGACAAGGCACCCGCGACGGAAATGAGAAGATAATGTTAGGTTAGACATCGAGGAGATCGGATCAGATGGTCGAACGTGGAAGGAGAGCCCACGGGACAGGGAACGATGGCGGAGTCGAGTCGGTGAGGTCATGAACTTCCGGGTTCCTACAGGCCAATAATTAAAAAATGATATAAAAATAAGACTTTAAAGTGGAGTCTATAATCGTCACCCTAACGGAACACTCGTTCCCCGAGTCGCTGTCCAATCTATAGTCAATTAATAAGTTGAGTTAAATATTAATTACTGCGGTCACAGTGTCGAGAAAGAAATTTATCTTGTATAAAATTTATAAAAATCAATTGATAATATTAATAATAAGTGATAAGTGAAGTAAAATAAAACCAAAAAAACGTTGTTACGAATTAGTTAAATAAAGAAAATATTAACCAAACTAAAACTACACCAGATGTGCGTGGAAAATGATCTCACAGCTGAAATTTTCCCTGTCGTCCAGGAACAAACGTTGGGGAGTAAGTGAACCCTGTGCCCGTGTTTGGCAGCATACTTATACCCCCCACAGACATGCAAGAAATCTTTCTTGGACTCATTAAGCGTACAGTACATTTGACCCCAAGAATACAGTGCACGCCACCCACTGTTCGTTCGATACCAATTACCAAGGGTCACTATAGTCTCATTGAAAAAATGCATGATGACCCCTTTGGTTCGATGGGTTTATAGGGCCACATCTACCAATGATCACTAGCAGGATATGCGAGAAATCTTTCTTGGACTCATTAAGCTTATAGAACATTTGACTCCAAGAATACAGTGCCACGCCACCCACTGTTCGTTCGATACGAATTTTGAGAGACAATTTACTCGGCCGAATAGTGTCAAAAAGCGGTAATATCTCTTGATTGGCAATCCCCTCATTTTAACCCCTCGATTCCTGCCTATGGGGGTACTTGAACGAAAAAGTATACACCAATAAACTACCCACAACCGTGATACTTAAGGTGGGAAAGGCTTTAGACGCCTCAAAATCAGTCATTTTTGCCAGTGTTTTTTAATGTGATAAAATAATCGTATAATTTTAAACTTTTAACTTCATTTTATTTGAACTTTCAAAAGTACAAAAACACCAATTTTTAACATACGAGGGTGGGCTGAAAAATTTCGGACCTAACAAAGATACAAGACATTTTTTTCTTAAAGATTATTTTTATTTTTCTACATAGTCTCCTTGTAACTCTACACACTTCTCCCAGCGATGTTCTCATCTCTCTAACCCGTCCAAATAGTACTCGGCGTTTTTCTCTGCAAAATAACTGTTCACGAAGGTGATTGCCTCCTCATTTGACGAAAATCTGTCCTCCGAGCGCAATTTTTCGATTAGGGAACAAAAGGAAGTCGCTTGGGGGTAGATCTGGTGAGTAAGGCGGATGATCAAGCAGTTCAAAACGCAATTCCTGGATTTTCGCCATGGAAACCGGTGAGGTGTGAGCCGGCGCGTTGTCTAGGTAAAACAGCCTCTTTTTTTTGTTTTTTTTTGCAAATGTGGCCGTTTTTCCGCTATTTTTGCCTTCAGTTGGTCAAGTAATGATGCGTAGTATGCTCCTGTATTGGTTTTTCCTTTTTGGAGATAATCGATTAAGATAACTCCATGACTATCCCCAAAAACAATCGCCACCACTTTCCCAACGGCAAAAAAAAATGTTTTCTTTTTTGGATCTGATTCCCCCTTTGCAGTCCTCTGTTTTGACTGTATTTTTGTTTCGGGCTTATAATAGTGTATCCAAGTTTCATCGACAGTAATTAATCGGCGCCAAAACTCGGATTTATTGCGCCTGAACTGCGCCAACAGAGTGTTGGAAATGTTCATTCGAACACGTTTTTGGTCTAACGTGAGCAAACGCGGCACCCAACGCGCGGACAGCTTTCTTATGCCTATATCTTGAATTAATATGTGACAAACACGTTCTTTGGACATTTTCATAGCTTCTGCTATTTCTCTCACTTTAATTCGGTGGTCGTCTAGCACCATTTGGTGAACTTAAGCGATGTTATCTTCAGTTGTTGCAGTTTTTGAGCGTCCCGAACGTTTATTGTCTCCCAAGCTCTCACGACCACGTTTAAATTCCCAAATTAAATGCCCAAAATGTCACTGTGGTAAATGATGGTGCAGAGTCCCCATACACAGAGTCAAACTCATCTTTGATTTGCGTAGGCATATTGCCTTTCAAAAACAAAAATTTAATGACAGCTAGATATTCAATTTTGTCCATTTTCACAAAAACATTCACATCGACTCACAAATGACTGTCATATAAAAACTACGCGTCAAAATTGGCTTAAATGTTGGTTAGTAACTGTCAAAAGATGCACAACTACATTTATAGCGTTTGCGACGATAGTGAAGAACGTGTGATTCGAACTGACGCTATGACGGTTAGAATCACTAAAAATGGAACCAATGCTCAACACATCGGTCTACTGCCGCGTGTACGAATTCGATTTCTAAACTCAAGTACACTCAACTGATGTGTAATTGATATGTTATTGTTTGGTGTATACGGCTAATGTCTATTCTTATTCGATTTTCTTTCGGGGTGCTCTTTCCTTTTTGCTTGTTTACTGTGCGCATATCTGGTAGATACGCCACAACGTCACTAACTAGGCTATGCCACCATTCAATCTCTTATGCACTCTTACGAGGTTATTAATTTACCAACTCAGTTTTCATCTTGGACCCCTCCTATTCATTCTTACTATTGACGATATAGACTCCAGTATCAAGCACTCCTTCTTTTCTCTCTATACGCGGACGACACTAAACTCTTCAAGACGACCCGCCCTTTTCTTGACTCCCCACTTCTCCAAATGGAACTCGGCAGCTTTTCGACTTATTGCCAAAACAACTATCGCAAATTAAGTGTTCCCAAATGTTACTCGGTCATCTTCTCCCGTAAACGCTGCCCATCCCCGTTACGTTCCTATTTCTTACTCAACCAACAGTTATCACCTGTACAATAAAATCGTGGTCTTGGCATCTTATGTGATAGGGAACTTCATTCCACATATTGATGACATTATCCTCAAAGCCAACTCTGCCCTCAACACCGGTTGAAAGAATTCTGTAATCCCTACGTTTCCTGATCGCTCTACATAGCCTTTGTCCGACCTCTTCTTGAATATGATGGTCAGTTCTGGTCTCCCCACTCGTAGTCCCATATTCGCAGGGTCGAAAGTCTGCACCGTCATTTTTTGCGTTTCGTCCTCCGAGGATTAAATTGGGAAAATCCTGTGATTCTATCCCCAAACACAAGCCGTCTCCACCTAATTAGCCGTAACACGCTTGAAGCGCGCAGAATTCATGCCGACATCCTCTTTGATCACCGTCTTCTCTTAGATGCAATCAGCTGCCCAAGCCTACCCTCCTCTATCACATTTTATACTTACCCCCGGAACCTGCGAACCCTCGTATCTTCTATTTGCCCGCCCATCACAGTTCTTATGGGTCTAATGAAGCCATTTCGCTAGTACTGCGGTGGCAAACTCTTACTCCAGCTTCTTTGACTTTAATCTCACCTCCTCAGCTCACAAACGTCGTCTCCTCTCTTACTCCTCCGAACCGCATCGCGTTCACCGCCTACACTCTCAGACCCCTGCACTAATACTCATACCCTAGCATCCTGTCTATCTTCCTCCTTCCCTGTTCTACCACTTATACTATTGTCTATCCATCTTTGTTTAGTTCCCCATTATCCAGTTTTTACGTTATTTTCAAGTGTCCGGGGCCAGGCGCACCTCTACACCGCGCTCAACGGTATGCCCGGAGAAGCAGTCAATCGTTCATTTCGCCACAAGCATCTGCGCGTGCAAACCTTGTATGTTGCAGCGAACACATTTAGCAGGAACACGGCGATCTTATTTCAATACCCTCCACCTCCTCTCGGCCTGAACTAGTCCTTCACATCTTTGAGCAGCACAGTCCAAATCTCGTAGACACGTTCCAGGCCAAAACGATGGGAACGAAGCCGCTGACCTGCGACCACTTTCGCGTCAGCGACTTCTCGACGCGAGGTATACAACGCCATATATACATATCAACGCGGCGTCAAACAGCCTCACATTTCACCACACAGTCATGTCAAGAAACGGTTCCTCGCCCGTCCACAGAATCACCGAGATTCTGTTTTCGAATCACATACGAGGTGTATGGCAAGGGAATTTCTGGTGTCCTTTTTTTTTTAAATCACCAAGATCCTCCCACCAAAACACGCCAATAAAGTGTAGGCATGGCCTGAGGAAGAGCCTAGATAACTAAGAAAAGAGGAATCAATCAAGAAGTGTCATAAATTGCCTTTTCCCGACCACATGGTACCGGATTCTACTGGGGATCTAACACCCAAACACAAGCGAGTCTAACATTCCCTTATATGAAGAGTCGCCCGAAATCAAGTACGAGACTACACAAAAACGCCAACGAATTGTTCCGGACCCTCCTTATTTCGTCTACCGGCCACAAGCCTATACGACCAGTCTGGGACACGCAACCAAAGTCCCCTTTAAAACTGCGTGATTTACCGTATTTGTGACTACGTCACCGGGGAAGGAGTGCCATGGCGGCTTCAAATTAAGCCGCGATCAAAACACCTAATCTTGTACCGCAATTTTATACCAAACACGCTTCCCAAACAAACCTAGCGAATGTGAGAAAGCACCTAAGCTAAGCGTTTAGAAAAGGAGTCAGTTGGCTTTGGCCACTCACAGTGCTGAGTTTGGTGTCGTCCATTTTGTTCTTACAAATAAATGTCATAAAAGTTGTGTACAAAAAGTTACGTAACTCAAATTAAGACCTGTTACTATTGATTGTTTGGCGGACCACAACCGCCACATATATGGATCTCAAAAGAGGTCTTTTGAGTTCACTTATGATTGAAAGAAAGCCGTTTTTAAAGTATTTTGTTATATGTCAGATACAAAAAGCTGTAAAGAAAGATAAGACACGATTGCAACGACGAATACTAGTGATTTCTTACAAATAGAACAAATTAGTGGCATGCATTCTTTCCGTCCTATTTTATAGACATTATGTGTACAGACATCCAAAGAGATCTTTTGGGTTCGCTTATGAGTAAAACAAAGCCTTTTTTCAATAGTATTCTGATGTAGATATAAAACGCTGTATAAAAGGATAAGACACATTTCCAATGATGAACACTTTTTTATTAGCATATGATAACTAACCATGCTGATAAGAAACCACTAGCGTACATACATGGAATGCATGGTTACCATGTACATACCATTTGTCATTCAACGTGCAATAATCTTCGAACGAAGAGGATTGATTGAATTGTAATCCAATATGCAATGAGCCTCGGCGTGCCTAAAAATTGTATTATATACATTGCATTTAAGAACCTTGTGGAAACCTTAGATATCACTAGTGTATTGTAATAAATAACACATTCATGATAAGACGCACGTCACAAGTAATTAATCAAACCAGCCAATTGGGTTTACCTCAACCTTAAATTGTTAGGAAACTCATTGATCCTTTATATCGGACACTGCATTCCAGTCCTAAAATAAGCGTCGTTTAAGCAACAGCATTCCATCATCCCCATTCCGTCTGAATGAATTTCCTTATCGCATTTCGCCACAGACTTCAAACCGATTATAGTGTCTCCCCTAAGAGATAAGGCACAGGCAAAGTGAAGAATGTAATCAAAATGCGATAAGGAATGTGCATCCGAAGTACGGTCAACAATTATTCTCTTCTTGAGTATGAAACTACCTTAAACATTTTTTTCTTTGTTGCAGGTAAAGGAAAGTACCGTCTTCACCTGATGTCAGGCTATAGGTATGTAAAATTTGTAGTTTTCGTCTTCTTATCAATTATAAATTCATGCATTTGATTAAATTAATTAGTGCAGTAATGAGGCCATATCTGATCATGTATGATCACAGTAAAGATGTTTGCTGGCAGTAACTGAAAATAACAATATTGATAGTAATTATTATTATTGTTATTACTGTTATATTAATAACACTCTTGTTGGAATTATTTAGAACGGATATTCAAATCTGTGTTGCAATCAATCGCAAACAAACATCATCATCATCATCATCGGCACTACAACTGGAATCCGGTCTTGGCCTTATTTAGCGTAGGCGGTGGCGACCCAAGCAGTTGAAGCACAAGTTCCTTTTTTGTGCGAAGGACTTCCGACGGCCAGGTGTGAGTGATCGGAAGCCCTCGCAAGCGTAGATAGTGTGTGAGGCCCTGCAGAATGTGCAAGGGGCCTGTTGTCTTAGGGGTGCCGGCGGTGTTCTGTGTATCGGGACACGGGGCTTGTTGGTCATTGGGACGGTTGCTGGAACAGTCGAAGGCGTATTCGTGTTGGGTGTTGGATCTGACACGGATCCTATGTGCGTCGTGGCCACTGTTTGCTCTGGAATCGGTGTGAAGGTAACCAGTTCCTCTGGGTCGGAGTTGTAAGTTCGCAACCCACGAGGAACGGCCATGTCATGTTGTGCCCCACAATGCGTGCGCGGCATCGACTTCTGTGGGGGGTTCGGCATTGGGTCGATCATCGGGACATGAACCGGGTTGAGATTTGGGCAGGCGGCACTTTAGTCGGCGGCCTGCTGATCCTTACTCACTGGTCTGGGGTGCGATTCCTTTTCAGCTGGGTTGATGGCGATTGTTTGCAGCTTCACTGGGGGCAGCTCGCTAGGGCGGAGGCGATTGGCGCTGTTGGCCATGGTTGGGGAGACTGAATCGAGCGCGTACTGGGCCTCGAGGTATATTTCTTCGGTCTCGCCGAAAAAATCCTCCGTGAAGTACGCGTGTTGTTGATATTCCGGTGCCGCCGTGCAGAAGATGTCGTGGTGCCACCTGGAGATGACCTCCCATTCGGCGCGTCTGGTTGTTTCGATCCTGGTCAGGGTTGGTTGTACCTTGTCCTGCATGTTGAGGAAGGTGCAAGCGATGGTGTCCTGTGCCGCGAACTGAGCGGCGATGAGTTCCTCAATTGTCATTGGTTGTTGTATTGGAGCAGATGTCAAAGGCACTTTGGTTTGAACTACTGTTGTAGAAAGTTTGTCGTCCAATTCTTCATCTTCGAGGATGGAAGCCAACATTTTTGTATAGAAATTGGCAGCATTTTTTCACGCTGTTACTTTAGGTTCCGACTCGTAAAGCATCCTTTACGAATCGGATTCATACTTTCGTTTTGTAGCAACAGGGGTTTCCGGTGATTTTTTATCCAACAAATCACCAAGCATTTGATTTGCAATTATCATCTGGCGGCCACTGTCCTCCGATCCACGACCTAAAGAATCCTTGGAACTGTCATCTTCAATAATGCATGTAGTTATATTTTTACTCGACTCAGGTAGGTGGTGAAAAAATGTATGATCTCTGCCGAGCGAGGAATGTCGTCGGAAACCGTTGTGTTGCTTTTTCGATGTATTTGCTAGCATTCGCTGCTGCACTAGGCTTGGCTTCGGTAGATCGTCTTCTTCCTTTGCCTGTGGTTTCTTTTCAACCTTTCTCCGGGAGCAAATGGAGGCAACGACACTGTTGCAGACGGCGGTGGCAATTGGCTCGGTAGTCCGGCAGATGGGACCACGGTTCCAGTGGTCTGTTGACTAGGCAAAGGAGTTTCATCACTCTGGACACTTTGTGCGTGTGTTACACTGTCAGAGTACTGCTGCTTCCTTAGCCGCTTCCTTTGGTATTCAACTGCCTTGCTTTTAGGCCTTTCTTCTTCTTTGCTCCTGTTTGCTTCCTCATGCGCTTGATGCAAACGTTCTTCTTCAGCTTTGCGCTGTTCTTCAGCTTCTTGATGTTTAAGTTCAGCTAAACGTTCTGCTTTGGCGAGTCTTCGGCGTTCGGCCAATGCAGCCATTGTTACTTTCGCCTTAGTGACCGCTGATGCCGGCATTTCGTTTCAGTTCACTACCTGTTTCTCTAGAACTATTTTCACTGAACTATCTTCACTGTTGTCGTGTTGTTCGTGTGTTGATTCCTTTAGAGGACTTCACGCCGTTGGCCGCCGATGGACGGTCACAACGAGCAATGGCTGTCGAACTCTTTCGGAGCTATTCGTTTAGAGGACTTCACGCCGTTGGCCGCCGACGGACGGTCACAACGAGCAATGGCTATTTTGTATCCATCCTTAATGGGGTTGGTCTTTGCACTAGACGCACGTGATGGTGTTGAAGTATTTATAAGGTTTTGGCGCTTTGGAGTTGAATTTGTGTTACTCTTCACAGATCCTGTGCCGCGAACTGGGCGGCGATGGTGTACAATTTTCAACAACAAGCAATTAAAAATACGTTTCCTTTGTTGCAATTACGGCGCAGAGAGCACGACTACGCGAAACGTTTTCGAATTATTCATGAACCTGCTCTTGTTCGTCTGCGTTGCTGAACCGTTATCGTTTTTGATTTCACTGCACACTACACTTTGTTAGACCAGTCGATTGGTTGAAATAGTTTCTTGGGAAACTAAGCTTCTACAGTGTTCGATTACGTGTAACAGTTTTAACTTCAGAGTTTTGCTGCTGCATATGTTCACCTTTTTGCTGATGTTGAGCTGCCTGTTGAATAGCTGTTGTCGCTGTTGTAATTGTTGTGCCGCGAACTGGGCGGCGATGAGAGGGTCCAATAAGCACTGGATCCGGCTCGAAGGACCAGAATAAATGTGCGATATCTCGTTGCCGAGCGAGGAATGTCGTCAGTCGAGATCGTTGGTGTTCCGCCGAACGAGGAATCTCGTCGGGGAATAGCTAAAGATGAGCACGGTAGGATGAAGGATTGACGCGATAGCGTCCGAAACCACGATGCCTGAAACAAATAGGTTTAGTGTCGAAAGGAACATCAATAGTTTTTTTGTCAATCTTCCGGTTTGTAGTTCCCGCTGAATGGATGTATTCGACGAACTTGATTGTCCCTCCGTATGCAGTGATAATCACTTTGATTTGCGTTGTAGAAAACGAATTACACAGGATAATAAATAGCACGATCCGTGTTTTAGTTCAGTATATCAATTTAATGCAAAGCTATCATATGAATTACAACAATTACAACAGTAACTATAGCAAAACCAAAAGCCACATGGTGGCGTGCGAAAATTAAAATCCAATTCCAGGTTTATACAATTGATCGTGCACCATTGACAAGTATGTATTGACAGTTGATCATGCACTGTCATCGTGTTGCTGGCAGGTGTGGTGAATATATTTGTCGGGGAGAGTACTAGGCGATGAGCGTACTAGATTCTCCCCGAGCATATAATTGTGAATCCGCAACACTGATCAATCGATGATTTGCCTGATATGAAGCCACACTGATATTGACCAATAATGACTTTAGCGTATGTGGCTATCCGTTCTTGTAAGATAGAGGAGAGTATCTTATAGGCGGTACTCAGCAATGTTATACCCATATAGTTGCTGCAGACTGTGATATTTCCCTTCTTATGTATGGGGCAAATTATTCCACGACGCAATCTTCCGCCATCTCCTCTTGCTTCCATACGAATGGGTTTCCAGTGGGTAGAAAATGTCTTCTGTGCATAAGATAAGCGAAAGAGTTTACTAAGAACCGATGACGATTCTGAAGCACCGTTTTTAAAGAGTATTTCTGGTGTTCCATCTGTGCCGGTTGCTTTCTTACAGTTCAGTCCGCGGAATATGCGTTGAATATCTCGTGAACTGAAGTTAACATCCATTAAAGAAGACTACACCGGCGCCATAACAGGTGCCTCCAAAAGACCGTCATCGACGGTTGAATTAGCGAACACATTGGCATTATCTTTTGAATTTGTGACTAGTGTCCCGCTGTCCGTCCCTAACGTAAGAAAAGAAGAAGATCGAAGTTACGGTTGATAGCCTTTGTCATTGACCAGAAGTCACGCGAACCAGTGGGGCACTCAAGCAATTTGTTGGTCACTTTGTCATTGTGAACCATCTTCTAAAGAGCCTTGATAGACCATTATCGTTCAGTGATCATGTCGAATTTTGTGCCTGAAAAAGAACATTTGTGGCACGCATCGCCTTTCTTTGGCGCAAGGCTGATAACCTTTCCCGGAAAAACAAATTATTATGGAAAATTTAACAAGCCTCGGGACTTAAATAAATAAGGCCAAGACTGCATCCCGGTTGTAGAGCCGATGATGATAATGATGATAGACCATAGTAGGCTTTGTTGGATTTGATCAGCCGTCCGCGTATTTCTTCTTCCGTATTGTTATCGGCTGATACTATTGATCTAAAGTAGTTAAAGGATTGCACTACTTCAGCTTCGTGCTCCCATACCCTGATAGTTTAATAATATCTGATCAATCGATGGTTAGCCTGGTATGAAGCCTCACTGATATTGCCCAATAATGACTTTAGCGTATGGGGCTATTCGATCTTGTAGGATAGAGGAGAGTATCTTATAGGCGGTACTCAGCAATGTTATACCCATATAGTTGCTGCAGACTGTGATATTTCCCTTCTTATGTATGGGGCAAATTATTCCACGACGCAATCTTCCGGCATCTCCTCTTGCTTCCATACGAATGGGTTTCCAGTGGGTAGAAAATGTCTTCTGTGCATAAGATAAGCGAAAGAGTTTACTAAGAACCGATGACGATTCTGAAGCACCGTTTTTAAAGAGTATTTCTGGTGTTCCATCTGTGCCGGTTGCTTTCTTACAGTTCAGTCCGCGGAATATGCGTTGAATATCTCGTGAACTGAAGTTAACATCCATTAAAGAAGACTACACCGGCGCCATAACAGGTGCCTCCAAAAGACCGTCATCGACGGTTGAATTAGCGAACACATTGGCATTATCTTTTGAATTTGTGACTAGTGTCCCGCTGTCCGTCCCTAACGTAAGAAAAGAAGAAGATCGAAGTTACGGTTGATAGCCTTTGTCATTGACCAGAAGTCACGCGAACCAGTGGGGCACTCAAGCAATTTGTTGGTCACTTTGTCATTGTGAACCATCTTCTAAAGAGCCTTGATAGACCATTATCGTTCAGTGGTCATGTCGAATTTTGTGCCTGAAAAAGAACATTTGTGGCACGCATCGCCTTTCTTTGGCGCAAGGCTGATAACCTTTCCCGGAAAAACAAATTATTATGGAAAATTTAACAAGCCTCGGGACTTAAATAAATAAGGCCAAGACTGCATCCCGGTTGTAGAGCCGATGATGATGATGATGATAGACCATAGTAGGCTTTGTTGGATTTGATCAGCCGTGATGACTTTAGCGTATACTCAGCAATGTTATACCCCTATATTTGCTGCACAGTGTGATATCTCCCTTCTTATGTATGGGGAAAATTATGCCGCGACACCAATCTTCCAGCATCTCATCTTGCTCCCATACGTGCACGACGATCTCATGAATTGTGTGATGTAACGCTACTCCTCCTTGTTTGATCAGCTCAGCTGGTATGCCATCAATCCCGGCGACATTATTTGATTTGAGCTATCTTTAATGTTTCCTCAACGCTTTGTGGGGGCAGCATTTGGTCTTGATCTTGCATTGGTGGAGCCCCCAATTCTTCTGTGAGCTGACCATTTAGCAATTCATTGAAGTGCACTTCCCATCGCCCCAGAATACCTTCAGGATCGGTGATCAGATTACCCTCGTTATCCTTGAAGTAAGTGTAGCGTGGTATGTACTGCGTCATACTATGAATTATTTGGTAGAACTTCCGCGCCTGGTGCAGTCCTCCCTCTCTACTTTTCTCTATTTCACAAACTAGATTTTTTTCCCAGCCACCTTTTCTTTTGTCTGTGGAGTCCTTTTTCAGATCTTCTGAGCTCTTTGTAGTTCTCGTCGCGTACCCGCATCCTATGAGACTGCTGCACTGCCCGGTATGCACCATTCTTAGGTTCAGTGACTAGTTTGCACTCATCATCAAACCAGTCGCTCCGAACTCTACGACTACTGCCTAACATTGAATTGGCAGTACTAAGGACAGTATTCTTAAGGCGTGTTCATTTCTCTTCTACACCCAGCATTCTGGTCCCAGTACTTACTCTCCATCCATCGAGGGCGAGTCTTAGCGCATGACCAAAGGTGTTACTGGTGTTCTCATTGCGTAAGGCAGCTGTGTTGATCCGAATCTGATCCGCGGCTGCAATATGTGTCCGTAAGGCAATCTGCGCTCGGAAAACTCTACCAACAAGATAGTGATCCGAGTCGACGTTTGCACCTCGATACGTTCATACCGTCATCAGGCTTGAGGGGTGCGGCGATCTATCAACACATGGTCAATTTGTTAGCGAGTGGCTACATCAGGTTATACCCAGGTAGCTTTATAGATATCTTTTCGCGGAAACCTGGTATTCGCAGCGACCAAGTTCTTTGATGCTGCCAGTTCGATGACTCGTGGTCCATTGTCATTAGTGGTCTCATGCAAACTATGGGAACTTGCGTAGTGCGTGAACACCGACTCCCGACCTATTTTGGCATTCAAATCATCAAGAACGATTTTCACATCGTATCTTGGGCAGGCATTGGAGGTCCGTTCGACGTTCTCGTAGAATTCTTCTTTTTCGTCGTCAGGGGACTCCTCTGTAGGTCCGTGAACGTCCATGAGGCGTATGTTCTTAAACTTGCATCGCACGCGAAGTGTGCATAGGCTTTCGTTTATTGCATTAAAACCGATAATGGCAGGCTTCAGTTTTTGCCTGACTAGAAAGCCTACCCCGAGCACATGGTCTTTTGCATGACAGCTATAATAAATGTCATACTCGTTTCTTTGAATAACAACACTTGTAATACTGTTATATCAGCCTTATACTCGGACAGGGCATCGACTACCTGCTGTGCAGCTCCAGCTCTGTATAGTGAGCGGACGTTCCATGAGAAAATTCTCAAATCGTTTAGCCATTTTCGTTTCCGTGGTCGTCGTCGTGTATCCGGTCCATATCCGAGGCTTGTTAAATTTGCCATAATAATTTGTTTTTCCGGGCAAGATTATTAGCCTTACGCCAAGCTTTCTCAGGATGTCGCATCATGCATTGGTTCACTACTTGGTGGGTGCCGAAGTAGCTATCCAGGGGTGTCACGTGGAGACTGCATGTCAACTTGGATTGAACAGGGACAAGGATCGTCCTGGTCTTCGCCGGGTTGAAAACAATCAGTGACTTTGCCCTGTATCTTCGCTCCCACCCCCTAACAAACAAACACCTATATGCATTTTCAAGAAAATGGAAAATGACGAACTTCATAAGTTCTTGTATTGCCGCTTAGATTGCTGTACTTTGTAATAACACCACCCGTTGTGGTGGCTTCACAGTACAGAAAAAATCCGCATATCATTGAAGTGTGCAAAACTCTCCGTTGCATTTGCTTTTTTTGCACCTCATTGGTTGATTTATAGCGTCAGAGTCGCAATATTCGCAATAGAAAGATTGTGAAGGGAATTTCTGCAAAGATTCAGTGGGACAATTCCACAATACCATATTCGATTTCACTCATCTATAGCGGATTTCAACTTAGATTTATATCTGGTCGTTTCAATGACACAACAGTTCCGCGTCAATCCATAGGGGATTTCAACTTAGATTTATATCTGGTCGTTTCAATGACACGAGAGTTTCGTGTCGATCCATAGGGAATTTCAACTTAGATTTGAATTTGTACATCTACGAGGGCAGGTCAATAAATTTTTAGAAAAAGATAGAAAAACACAATTTTTTTTTTTAGATAAATATTTTGTTTATTTTTCAACTTAATCTCCTTCTAGTTCAATACACTTTGACAGACCTCCTTTCAACTTGTTTAAGCTTTCAGAAAAGTATAATTGCGATAGTTCCTCAAAATAAGCATTTGTGTGTGCGATGACCTCCTCATTTGATGTAAACCGTTGTCCGTTGAGGCATTTTTTTAAATTCGTAAATAAAAAGAAGTCGCTCGGGGCCAGATCTGGTGAATACGGTGGATGGTCTATCAATTCACAGTTCATTTCCTCAATTTTACTCATTGAATCTGCGCACATATGCACTCTTGCATTATCCTGGAGCCAGAGAACTTTTTTTTCTTCAAATGAAGACGATTTTCTTTTATTTTCTCATGTAGCTGACCTAATAATGAAACATAATACTCTCCAGTTATCGTCTGTCCTTTTTCCAAATAGTCATTGAAAATAATGCCACATACATCTCAAAACACAATAGCCATACCTTTTCTGTTGATTTCATCGGCTTTAGAGCCCATTCGCCTTTAACAATGTACTGTTATGACAGTTCATTCATCTCGGGAGTGTAAAGGTGTATCCATGTTTCATCTACAGTTACTAGTCTGCGTGGGAATTCATCTGGGTTGCGGCGCATGCACTCCAAAAAAAACCTTAGGGGAGATCACGCGATTGCGTTTGTTCTCAGCTGAGAGCAAATGTGGCATCCATCTCGCAGATATTTTTTTCATACCCAATTTATCAGATGCCTACAAGGTATTTATATATTGCATTTGATAGATATCTAGGAAAGGAATGATGCTTACCAAAAACAGGCCATTAGCGATGCTACGAGTGCCATTTCTTAGATTTTCTAAGGACTAATTGACCTGCCCCCGTACATATGTTAACGTGTGTAAGCAGAAACCAGCTATTCTTGCACTAAGCAAAATTCAGAAAATAATGCCTATATTTTGGATTATAATCTACTTAGATATAACTAAACATAGTACAAGGTGGCACAAAATTAATCACCCTGTCGGAAGATGTTATAATTTTTGCAAATGGTGTCGTACGTCAATCATATTTGATTTTTGTGAACTAGACAGCCGCAGTATACAAACAGACAAGCAATGGAGCGCATGTGAATTACTGTCAAGCCCTCCTTAATCACAACAACGAAGAGGACGATTTAGTGTCAAAAATCATCATGAGCGAGAAGGCGCATTTCCACTTAAGCGGTTACGTCAATAAGCAAAATCTTCAATTCTGGGGCATTGGAAATCCGCGTGTGATGCACGAAAAGCCATTACATCCACTATAAGCCACTGTGTGGTGCGGGGTCCACGTGAGAGGAGTGGTTGAGCCGTATTTTTTTGAGGACGCCATTGGCAATACGGTCACTGTTACTGGCGAACGCTACACGGCCATGATAAACGATTCTTACTGCCGGAATTGGATGAGCGGGCCTTGGTGAACATGTGGTTCCAACAAGACGGTGCAACCGCACACACAGCACGAGCCACAATGGATATTGTGAAGGAAGCGTTTCCTGGTCGCGTAATCTCCCGTTTTGGCGATTTGACATGGCCAGCAAGATCGCCCGATTTAACCATCCCAAACTTCTTTTTTTGGGGCTACTTGAAGTCGCTGGTTTATGCCAACAACCCTCAGACAATCGCAGCCCCTGAGGAGAATATTCGACAGGAATGCGGACAGTTATCACCGGAAATCTTGCGGAATGTCATAAAAATGCGATAAAACGGGTACAAATGTGTATCAACACTGGCAGCCACTTTGTGGTTATCATCGTGGGGAGCGAAGCATTGTGCACCGCCGTACGGCGCTGATTCTCTTCGCATCCCCATCATTCTGTCACTTTTCGGTCCACTCAGTCAATGGCAAACAAACAAAACTTTCACAGGATGGCGGTCGATATGTAACTTCGGATGGAATTGCAATAAGTGCTGAAGGACACCACGGATACCAGGATAGTGTTTCTACTACGCGCACACTGTTAATTACGAATTGAATTGTCTTTATTAATTGATTGATATGAACGTGAACAGTGCGCGGCAAACCTCAATCGTTACATACAGCGATGCATTTCGTAGTCCTATTGCTTAATGCAACCGTTCACCAAGAGACAAATAAAACACGTTTTTCACTAGTTAAACTTTTATTTTTGAGTACTCTATTGTTATTGTAATTTCACAAATAGCATTCTAATCTTACTGCAGGCTTACTCCTTAACAACACAACTCGACAACTCAATTTAATAAAACACAGGCACTTGGCAAACGCTTGTTGCAAACATGTTCGTAAAATGGACTAACGCTAACTCGAACTCGACTTGGTAATGTATACGCGTGGCCGTGGCGGTCAGTGGATGAAAAACGATTCAGCGATTATCAATCGTTTGGGGTGAGTTTTTGGTGGTGTGGTGAAAAGGAAATGAAATTTCCTTTAACCAGTGACCAATGGAAGGCGATCTCTGGGACACGGTGGTGTATGTGTGTGTTTGTACCCATCACCGTGTTTATCGTTGCGTTTAGCAAAGGATAAACGAAACCTGAAACGAGGGGAAAAGAACAAAGGGAGGAGCGACCTAAGGCATCGGCCTGTAATGAGGGTCGGCTAAATAAATAAGCTGCAACTCATTAAATGGGAAATGCATTTGGGATACCTCAAACAATTTGGATTGTTTATCGTATCGCCAGAATGCCTGCGGTAGAACAGAATTCTTTTGTTTGCACATGATGTGTGCTAAAGAATT
Source organism: Microdon myrmicae (assembly GCA_963931805.1). Taxonomy (NCBI): domain Eukaryota; kingdom Metazoa; phylum Arthropoda; class Insecta; order Diptera; family Syrphidae; genus Microdon; species Microdon myrmicae. Next base: position 49,331,914 of record OZ007499.1, on the reverse strand, counting down.
TGGATTTAGCGTCTATTGGGCTAATTGTATGCAGCTGTTTCAATAGGCTGCTAGGTGTTGCTTTGTCGTTGGACAAAAGAGTAGCCAGCCAATGTGTATGTGGGGAACATTGTTGTACACATGGTGAGGCTGGGAATAGCCGACTCAATGATCATTATCCCTGACTATGATGGTTACATGGTACTGTACCCGATATGTTTTCTATCAGAGATACGAGGTATGTTCTTTAAGGAATCCTTCTAGGAAAGCAAATATGATGCATAGAATTACAAATGCCTGAGAATCCTTTTAGGAAATTACCTGTAATGCGTTGAAAGCATTAATGTCCTTGTACAAGGAAATGTTTCAGGTATGCTGGGTGGAGATTGCGGTGCAGGTGTGGGAAAGTTAAATGGGGGTCTTGAAAAGGTAGAAAGAAATTCTTACAGGGAATTTGTATGCGAAGGGATACATGAAGGTAAGTTTTCTTTTCCAGGGACTTTTTAGATTAAGGATTTGATCTCATTAATGCGTCAAGCATTGAAGGTGCTAATGCGTTTGTATTAGCGAAATTACGTGATTGGATGGGAGTTATGGGGTTTTTTTTTAGGCAAGTGGACCGTGGGGTTTGGCGGAACCGCCACATCATCTTTTCCACTTAACAAAAAAAATTGTAAAAGTCCAAATAAATATTCCCATCACTCACAATCATGTTTTTTTATTTAGTAAAAAAAATATTCAAAAACAAAATTGGATGATTAATTTTGCGCCACCTTGTACAATAGCCACATCCATAGGTAGTGATAGAACTTATCATGTACATTATTATGATAGAAACAGATCTATAAATGAATTGAAAGCTTTTTCAGACTGTATTGATAAGATATTCATCTTTTATCCACATACTGAAATCTTTATAGGGGAGGGTTGTAATGTGCATAGTTTTCACTGACCTTGCTATTTAAGGCTATACCATTCATTGGTGTATCAGAAATAGAGAGAATAGAAAAAAAAGTCACAGGAGGCCATTTCCGGCGAATAGGATGGTTGAGGCAAAAAGATCTTTTAACAAAAAAACCTAACGACCAACCAGTGAGGCGTAAGTGAAGCACGAAACACGTATATTATTTTCCGATATCAAAAATAAAAATAATATTCAAAACGACTGCAAATGTCAACAGATCCCGCACAGAGCACGTGTTCTAACACTTTTTTGAAAATTTAATTTGTAATGTTCAACATCATCACCATCGGCACTACAACCGGTCTTGGCCTTATTTAGCGAATCCCGAGGCTGTTAAATTTTCCATAATAATTTGTTTTTCCGGGCAAGGTTATTAGTCTTGCGCCATAATTTGTAATGTTACTTTTCGATAAGTAATGGTAATTAATTAAATGTGGATGTGCAACCGAGGACTCACTGCTTTTGCCCCGGATAGACACGGTATTAATAATTATTTGTTCTTGTAAAATTGTTAAGTTCAAGTTTGTTTTTTTATAAATTGTGATACCCATGAATATGACGACATGTGGACGACAAGCTCTTTGATTTTTAAAAAACCGAGGCGTTTGTTAAAACAGTTACTAATTGCTCCTAAGTTTTTCTTCAACTTACATTTACTATGGGAAAGTATAAAAATGATTATTCTGTCAAAAGATTTTAAAAATGGTTGTTTTGTCAAAAGATATTTAAAATCTAATTCCATTTGCGTTTTTCGTTTTCTCTGGATTTTTTTTTTTTTTTTTTTTTTGGTTTATCTTTAAGTTTACAAATCAAACTTTATGCTTCCCCATTCAAATTCTTTGTCTACAAGTGATAGTCCAACTTTACCATTGCAACTGTCTTTAAAAACGTTCATCGAACCATGTCAAGAGAACCTAGTCTATAATGACAGCCGTTACAACGCCCTTTCTGAATAACTTCTCTGAAATTTCAGGGCGGAGAATCGCGTCAATTTCCTCGCGCTGTAATGCAAGTCTTCCAGAAATGAAAACACAATCCATTCACGACTCAAACAATGGTGATGAATCTGCCGTTCATGTCTCATTCCACAGGCTCTTGAGTAATCCATAAGAACCAGAACCAGAACTAAGCACTCAAAACCCCTAAAGTATCTATAATGAGAAACGAGAAAGTTTTCTTGTTCTTCCCTTTGTGTGACCATAATTATTGTTGGTGGTGTTGATGCTTATGGTGGGCGTTGTTAGGTGTATGTAAGAGGGAGAGATGACAGCCCTGGCTGTAATGTATTGTGCTTGTGACTCTTGAAGTAACTTCTTTTTGTAGTTCTGCTAGTCCTCCACGCTTCCGCTAGTCCTGGAGAGGGGCATTAGAACCTCGTATTTCCATTAGTCATTAAAGTTTAAAAACAAACTCAGAATATTCTTCGCTCAACTTTATGTCGCTTATATCGCTGTTTGAATTTGTTTTTTTTTTTTTTTTTTTGTTTTTTTTTTTTAATTTACTCCTTCGAAATCATTTACTGTCTCTTGAATTCATTGTGATCGTATTGTGGGAGCATGAAGAAGGGAGACTGTACCGATGTTTTGTATCTTATACTTGTGTATTGTTGGCTTTCAAGCAAACGAATTGTTAACGTTTGCAATGTAATCAGTTGCAAAATGATGGCCGTGCATGGGATGTATTATACAAATTGTTGTTAAAAGCTAGTCAGATATTGTGAGCTGTAACAAAGAGTTTTCGTTTATCCTTCCTTTTGAATTTGATATATTTTCTTGTCATTCATCTTCTTGTTGTAGAAGTGCCTGCTTCGAAGGACCAACTCTTGAAATGGATTCTTTCTTGTGTTCAATGAAAGCATCCACTCAGATGTCGATCATGAATCGAAGAGGATATTGTTGCATGAAAAGAAATGCAATACAATGAAGAGAATTATCTGGACTCCCTGGACTCGTTTCTTTTAATTACATATTCGAATGTTTTGCTGTTGACGAAAATCAAGGCATGAGATGATAGGTATTCCATGTTGAATGGAATCCAACATAGTGGTTGTGTGATTTAATTGTACGATTGTACAGAATCGGGGTATAACAGAACGGTGTTCGGTATATTGTGAATAGGAAAACAATAGCCTTTTCAAATATATTTCTGGTGAGTTTACAGATGAGAAATGCTGTGCTCTAAAAATCTGTGAAAAATTACCTATTTTGTTTTTATCACAAAAAGTACGAAACAAATTATATTCTGTAAGATCAAAGAAATAGATACATTAAACTCAATAAAACACTCGTTATTTTTAGACACTATTGAATAAATATATATTTTCGAATAGAACACTCGTCATCTACTTATTGCATCAACGTACGCCTTTTTTCCTCTCGCTGATTGTCATCGACTGACTTTTCTTCTTTTTCTACTACCTAACCGGCACTCTCTCATTCAGCTCGTCGGCCGGTAAGGTTGTTAACAATTGATTTCTTTTGGGAAGTGCTGCCACAATTCGGCCTCCCTGACAATTAATCGTCCAGATTATACCATCATTTGAGTTTGCCCATGGTTTGATATTAGCCACTTCCCAAATTCCCTCATACGGTATCTGACTAATTTGAAAACCCTTAACATCTTTCAATAAGTACATATCGTTCGCCAAGACCTTTACTATTCTATATGGTCCCATAAACTTAGGAGCTATTTTTCTACAAGCGCCACTAATGTAGTTCTTGACCATTACGTATTCTCCTTCTTTATACTTTCTTTCCACTCTCGTTTGATCATTAAGATTTTTATTATACTCCTGTCCTTTGACTATCTTTTGTTCCGCTGCCATCCTCGTCTGTTCCAAATCTCGCTCTTTCGACGCACCTTCGTTTCCCGAACTTTCCTCTAGAGTTTCCTTTAACAAATCTGTAGCGATTCTAACAGATACACACACAATTCACAAGCAAAAATAGTGAAGAACACCGAACGAAAAATCGAATAAGAAAAATACATCAGAACCGTATACCAAGCGATAAATAAAAATAATTCACACCAGTGGAATATAGTCGAGTTTGGAAATCAAATACCAAAACACGGTCAGTAGCCTGGTGTGTAACGCTTAGGTAAAATTTTTTTCGTGATTCGAGCTGTCATAGCGTCAGTTCGAATCACACGATCTTCTTCACTATTATTTCAAACGCTATAAATCTATTACCGTTCCCTTTTGCGCGACCCCGAACAACAATTCACTGTGGGTAGTGGGGTAGTATCGATACTTCTATGGATGGTATTATTCATTGCGAACTCTATTCTAGGTAAAACTCCGTCTAAGGTAGATATAGTGCCAGCACTTGTCATTTTAGCGATCATCGGCGCTAGAGTTCTGTTGACTCGCTCTACTTGTCCGTTAGCCTGAGGCGAACCCGTTGCTATCTTTATATGTTTCACGTTATTTTCTTCAAGGACTTCCGCAAAATTCTTTGAAGTAAAAGCACTACCTCTGTCGGACACAATCAATCTCGGCCTACTGTATGAATTGAAGTAATTCCGTAAACAATTAATCACCTCGGGAGTTCCAGTTGTTTGGGTTGCATATAGTCTAACGTATTTAGTGAATGCATCTACAACCAGAAAAACGTACTTTTTCTTTCCCTTATTCAGTGTTACAGGTCCAAAATGATCGATGTGTATTGTGTCGAAAGGCAGATTCCCTATTATGGAGAAGCCCTTCGTGCTTTCCTTGTTTCGAGGCGAAGACAATACATTTCAGACGATTGGCGATATGCGCCTTGAATTTATATCTCATTTTCGGGAACCAATAGGTCTTTCGTATAGCATCGACCACTTTGTCACACCCCATATGACCCATTTCATCATGATATAGCCGTATGACATTCGTTTCCATTTTGCTAGGCACGTAAAACAGAATATTATCTTTCATTTTCCTATAAACTAGACCATTCCTCATTTCGTAAATACTACTCTCCTCATTTTCCAATGTCTTTCTAATCGCGTTTATCTCATTATCATTGTACGGGCTGATTGACAAGTTCTGCTCGAAAGTATTCTCTTCGAGAATTAGTATACTTGACATGCGGCTAAGGGCGTCTACATGAATCATTTTAGTTCCACTACGATGTTCTAATACATAATCATAATTTTGCAACTCTAAAGCCCACCTGGCTATCCTTGGATTTATCTCTCTTTTGTTCAGGGTTATCGTCAATGAATTACAATCAGTTACTATATTGAACTTAAACCCCTGAAGATAAACTCTAAATCTCTGTAACGCATATATAATCGCTAATGTTTCAAATCCAAGGCTATGATATTTTGATTCGCATTCCGTTGTACGTCTCGAAAAATAGAATACTGGATGGAACCTGCCATCTCTCTTTTTTTTGTAACAATATAGCCCCAAAGCCTAATGAACTCGCGTCGCAATGAAGCTCGATTTCGTCTCTCGGATCATATAATGCTAATATCGGTGCCTCAATCAACTTCCTCTTCAAGGTTTCGAAATACTCATGTTCCTTTTCGCCGAATTGGAATTTGACATCTTTTCTTATCAGGTTGTACAATGGTTGTGCGACTACTGAACATTTTTCAATAAATCTCCTAAAATACGAACACAAACCTAGGAAACTATGTATTCCGTGGAACTGGGAAGTTGATTACGATTCGATATTCTTCTGATCCGGTTTAATACCCTCATTCGTAACGGTGTACCCCAAATACCGTATTTCAGATTCTAAGAACCGACATTTATCTAATCTCAATTCCATATTGTTCTTTACGAGTCTATCGAAAACTATTGGGTATCCCATGGTGTAATCTGATACTATTAACAAATTAATTTCGATTTCTCTATTTTGGAAGGTAATCATACAATGTATGATCCCTTTACAGGACAACTTAGTTTTATTAATTCCAAAAAAATGTTCCTTATTCTTAGTTTTTATGAGATTTTTTACAACGGGCGGTAAATAATATTCCTTTATTATAATAATAGGACTGCCGGTATCTATCAATGTTCCTAAATTAATACGATATAAGTACCTGTCATTTTTTAATATAATTTGATAATTCCTTACATATTCCTCTTCTTCATTTTCTACCTGGTGGATGGTCCTCGGCTTCTCCGTCTTCCTGTCTGGGCACACGGCTGCATGGTGTCCTTGTTTTCCGCATACATGACAGGCGCCCATCTCTCTTTTGGGTTTTCGGCATACATTCGCCATGTGTCCCATCGTATTACAATTGTATCATCTAACTCTCCTTTGTGCTACTTCTCCTTCTCTCCTTTGCGGTTGTCCTGATGTAGTCGGTGAGTTTAGTGTCATTTTCTGCTCGATCCGTTGGAATGCACGTAGCAGGTGCCACCGGTTGGTATAGCAAGTAGTGAATGTCTGCAATCGAGGGTTCTCGTCCGTGATGCCTTCGATGATGTAATCGACCAATTCGTCCTCTTCGAGATCAACTCTATGGGTGAGTGTTACCACTTTCGAGCGTCTAATCGTCTTCTCAGTGTCAATTTGTCCTGTAGGGGTTGGTTATTGTACCGTACATGGGCACTAGTTCAACTCAACACCAAACACCTACCATTGGTTTCTCCGAAATTTTGCCACGGAACAAATCAACTCCAAACCGGCGAAAGAAATAAATAGGCACGCAAGTATTTCGTTATCAAGTGTTCTTTATTTTTATCCACGATATGGCGTCGGCACATGCGCTTAAACTGGGAGTTCACAATATTAATATCACTTAATCCTTTGCGATGACGCCTGCCCTCCTTCAGGATCGTTGAAAGTTTTAACACAAAGTTCACTTAAAAAGAACAACGGAAAGTTCACTTAAAAAAGAACAAAACGAATTCCGCGACCAGTTGACGGCAAGGAAAAACGGCACTCCAACTCGAATATTTAAAAGGAGGAAAAACGAAATTGGCTACTTAGTAGCGGGGCTGGTAAAAGGCGGAACTCTAAGCGGTTGCGACTGTCCGCTGCGTAATAGGAATCTGACTCTCTGATGCAATCCATATCCGCCAGATTCAACGGTGTGGATTACATTGGTGTGGGAGGATTCTATATGTGTCCGTATAGGACAAGTACGTTGCCCTTCAGCCTACATATCGGCAACGACGAAAATGCACCTGAATAAACATGGGCTGGTGTAATGCATTGCGGGCATTATGAGATACGCTATAGCGAAGATCGCCGAAGGAAGAAATAGGTTTCTGTGTCCTAAATAAACAGAAATGATATTTCAAGGTTCAAACGATGCGATACACATTATTTGTGATTTAGGCGATGCTATATGGGAACATCGGCTGTTTACATAATCGCCCCAGACTTATGCCGTTGCCGGTAATAGATTTTTCGTGGCGATAAGCAAACCGATGGTTTGCTCGCCTATGTTACGGACCGACCTTGAGTCCAGCCCCCCAACATCCACTAATCCCCTTTCGTTAGTTTCCCCTCTTTACCTCTAAACGGAGAACAAGTCACCAAATAGTTAATTTGCATAAACTACTTTATGCAAATTCTACTTGGCAGAGAAAATAATAAAAACCGGCGTTGGCGCCGAATAATAAAATAAAACGTCAACGGCAAAAAACAAAAGTTTTGACATTCAACGTTAAACTATCAATCGTAAAGTATTGTGAATTTGACTAGACGCGGCTAAGCGTGTGATTTCGTTATAATTTGAATTGGTGGTGAATTATAACTATTAATAATTGTGGAATAGTTGCTTTAAACCAACAATCGAATACGGACGTATAAACTCCAAACAGAGAATGCAACGAAGCTGAACAGGGCAGCAGCCCTTCAAAGCCGCCTGCACCCAGTCGCAGCGCCCACAAGCAGCAACTACAGCGACCGCTCAACGGTCTATCAAGATCAAGCAAGTAAGTACTTTAAAGTCCATTAAAACTTACCATTCTAATATATTAAATATACTAAATATTAAATTTTATAATGTTAATAATATTGTAACAATTTTGGTGCAGCCGGTTACCACCAGCTGGAATTGTATCAAATCCGTCGCGGATACAATCCAGTGGTGGGAGAGCCCCGTGGCTCTAACGTCCCTATGCCGACTAGCGGAAATAGCGGCTAGGAAAAATAAGAAAAAAGCCGTTATAATAAAACATAAATAAAAATATTGTTTCTCTTTTTCCCCGTTTCGTTTTCCAATTACAGGAAAGAGGAAGAACTCAACGTTGGGAAGAAAATTTAAAGATAAATTACCCAAATATTTTCCGTTGTTTTAGGGTTCTCTTTTCAGTTTTTATCTTCTTCTTTTTTTTTATTTATCTAGATTGGGTCTTGTCTCTCATCGTTGGGTTGTTCAAAACGCCGGTTTTTATTACTTTCTCTGCCAAGTAAAATTTGCATAAAGTAGTTTATGCAAATTAACTACTTGGCGAGTTGTTCTCCGTGTAGAGGTAAAGAGGGGAAACTAACGAAAGAGGATTAGTGGATGTTGGGGGGACCTGCACTCAAGGTCGGTCCGTAACACCTATGGCTTAGGCTATGGTAGCCTTTGTTTGTTTTACAGGCCGGAGCATCGTTAGGCATGATCTGGGGTATGATTGTCTAATGTCAATCATATTAGTGCCCAAATCCCATGATCGGTAGATAACCGATAAAGGAAATTGGTCGCAAGTGTTGCGAACCTCGGGACTGGGGCAATAAATGGTTATGAACCGTAGTAAAACCCATCGGCTACGACTGTGTCAACAATTACGCTGGCCAGCAAGTATTTATCTATTATAATTGGTGACAAGCCGAGCCGATGGAGATGTGGTGCGGTTCATATAATAATTCAATGTGATGCATGCCTTGATGAGGTTTAACTTTCAGGCGTGATGCTGCAGGGGAGTTTACGCTGCCCCTAATTGCAGGCAAGTACTATGGGTTTGGAAGCTGGTTAATTTAAGAGGATGGGCGGTTCTTTAGGAATGTATTAAGGAGCAGCTACAGTCCTCTCGTTGGCCATATAATTCCCTCATTTGCTGCGTCAATTCGTCGATACTCTCTTTCACGAAATCCGGTTTAGTATATAACCATTGTTGGACTCTTCCTTTTGCTTTTAACAGCATCAGAGTCCTTAATGTGGCGTCATCGAGATCGTATACTCTCCCCAAGTTTGAGAGTTGCTGCAACCATGTGTCCAACATCGGTCCGCCGTCGTATTCTGGTGTTTAACGGTACTTAGAGGCATTGCGGGCTTCCACTTCCATTGGTATCTTCATTGTTCGCTCGTTCTGGGGATCCTTTTCCTTTGTTTGTTGCAATAATTGGTTCTCTTGTTCGTTCATTGCTTTTTCTTTCTTTAGGATTTCCCTCTCTCGTTTTATGTGTTTTCTTTCCCAATACAATTCTGTTGACATCTCCTTTTTATTGGCATCTTCTCTTTCGGCCACTGCTTCTGCGGCGATGCTATCATTTTTTGCACCGCTGTCGCTGTTGCTATCGCAGTCATCATTACTGTCGCCGCTCTCGTTTGCACCGTCATCGTTTTCGATTTTTTGGTTATGTTTTTCCCCCGAAGGGAAACTGCCACGCTGGTCTTCTGGAATATTCATAAGTCTTAATAATAGCTCTCTTTTGTCACCTGTCGTTCTCTGCTTCAGGCTTTGTAGCCAGTATTTTAGCTGTCCCGCCGGCAATTTGCCCAATTCATCGCTCATCATGGCACACGAACAAAAGGATGAGTATATGTCTATGTTTCCGCGAGGGGAATCCACTAATCCCACTTCTGATGTAATATCAAACAAATAGATACATTAAACTCAATAAAACACTCGTTATTTTAAGACACTATTGAATAAATATATATTTTCGAATAGAACACTCGTCATCTACTTATTGCATCAACGTAGACCTTTTTTCTTCTCGCTCCTTGTCATCGACTGACTTTTCTTCTTTTTCTACTACCTAACCGGCAGTCTCTCATTCAGCTCGTCGGCCGGTAAGGTTGTTAACATTTGATTTCTTTTGGGAAGTGCTGCCACAATTCATAATTTTATAATACGTGAACAAATATAATAATATAAATAATTTCAATATTCACGTATATGTCTTCTGCCTGTGTGAAATTGTAGAGTGGAGTATTTATTTCAGATTTATAGCGAAGAGCAAAATTAAAGTACAACCATAATTACGAACTGCTAAGCTAGGATTCACTCTTGCAACCCACATCTCCATATAATACAGAAACCCCTACATTTCGTTCAACACTCTCCTCCCTCTACCTGATCTGAGCGAGGAAATAGCGAAAATTGGCGATTTTGTTATCTGATATTATAATCGTTGTATGTACAAATCATGTAAACGTCACTAATTATAAGAATGTCATTCAAATCCAAGCTATGAAAAAATTAAAAACAAAGAGTATTACGTCCCATTACTTAAACCGTGCGTTGATGGTCTGATAAACGGCTCTAATGATTTCGTATCCAATTTTTTTTTTTTTTTTGTGCTATGCTGTGCATGTTCGTGTGTGTAGGTGAGAATCGCCACAATACGAACACCAACGCCCCTAAACATACACGAGACATGAAAGGTAACTAAGATTTCCGCAAATTTAAATACCATAATATTGTTGGATATCAACCTGCTTTGACACTGATCAAATTTCTATTACATAAACGAAGGCAAATAAGGCACAATCACAAACCTCTGGTTCTAACATAATGTACAATGCACTAAACCAGTTCGCCCATCTGCTAATTGAGTTCAAACTAGTTTCCTCTGTTTGAGAGAAGCACTTCATTACAGAGACGTCTTTCAAACTGTCAGTGCCCCATGATTACTTAATCAACCTTTCAAATAAAGTATATCACATTAATTCACTCCAATGTATTGCCTAATATTAATACCTGCAAAAACGTGATCACAGCTATTTGTAATTCCAAAACCAGCCTATTAGTTCCATTTAGGACGAGTATCTTAAAATTTGTGTCAGAAATCACTTCAGAACGCGTAAATACTTCTCGTAGACAAACAATACCGATGTAAAACCTATTTCCGGTCCTATTCATTCTTATCACGTAAATGATTTGGAACTTAGATTCTAATTGATAGCAACAGATTCACGTTGGTTATATGTTTCTAATTAGCACAAAAAACACCGTTTTTCAACCACCACGTTTGTTAACATTCAATTTATGGCGTGGTGGGGCCGCGCATCCACCTCACTGCACGACGTCATATCGGCTTGATGCGACTTGGAATTAGTGATGGATAAAATTTGAGTTTTCTTCCCTTAGTTCGAATCGTTCCCATTTTCGTATCGCCCGCCAGTGAGTACATCGAATTTGCTCAGCCAAATGGAAGTGATTTAACGTCTTGGTTGGATTTCTAGATTTTTCTGGGGTGGCTGTACTTTTTCGAAAAGGGCGTTGTACGATATGTTGCGAAAAATCAATGCGTACGAGGGTGGATTTGAGTCTTTGTAAGTGAACAGTGAAAGGAAATTATGGTTTAGGGTGCTTGAGTGACAGTAGAGAATCTTTTTTTTTTTAATAATCACAATGAATTCGGCGCAATGGAAAAAGGGGCTTCTGAATTGGAGTTGTTTTTCAAAGACGACCTAATGCTAAGTACGTACTATGACCAGCTGGAGAGTGCTCCTGCAATGGGTGATTTGTCGCCCCTTGCACGGACTGTAAATGTAATGAGAGATATCAAGTTGAAATCTATTCTTATTGTATCTGCTACGTCGTTATACTTAACTGCTATTTCTCAATATTATTCAAAGAACCTTAACGTATAATTTTATGGTCAGTAAGATCGTTGGGCAACCCATCACGTTCTCATAAAACAATTAGAGAATTTTCTAATTCCCAATTTTGACATTAAAAAATATTATAATTCCCCTTAGGTACAAGAAATGTCTGTGCATTTATTAGAAACATCCAAGACTCTATGGTGATGGGTTACTTGTACGCCAGCAGGGACGTGGGTTCAGTAACACCTCAACGGAGTACTGCTGTGAAACGTTCCACAAAAGAAGGAGAAAAATAAAACAAGGGATGTTTTCATCTGCTGGTTAGAGATGCATCTTTATTTGGTTTATTGTGATACACTTTAAATACCGATACACGTTTAATTCGGTCTGAAGAATGAACTTGGTATTTACTAGTACGTACACTTAATCAAATCTTACACAATGTCCGGAGAATGGACTTATTATTTGTTTGTACGTATACTTAATAAAACTTTACACAATATTTAAACTGTCTGAAGAATGAACTTAGAATTAGCTATTAGAACTCTACTCCGACACTTTGACAACTCGGAACGCGTGTATGCCCGACCGGGGGTGCAATCTGACTCTCTATTGAACGTTGCACTCAACATCCACCGACTGCCAACCTGATGGATTTCCCTCGATATGGGAGGAGCCGAAAATGATCTTTTCTTTGGTGTCGACCAATGAACGATTGATTTGGTGTTTTATGGAAGAATTTCCCATGTGACCGTACAGGTCTGGTACTATGGCCATTCGCTGGAAGTGCGAACAGCGAACAATCCCGCAGCTGTTCAAACAAAAGAACAAGCATTAGAGGCTGCAGGCATCGTTGTTGTAAACGATAGTGCCGGTCGCCGGAGGAGGAAATAGGTTTCAGTGTGTTATGTAAATAGAAACGCTATTTCAGGGGTCAAACGCTGAGATGCGCATTTGTTTGGTTTAACCAATGCTACATGGGAACATCGGTTGTTTACATGATCGCCCAAAATCATGCCGTTGCAGGCAATAGATATTTCTGTGACGATAAGCAAACAGAAGATTTGTTCACCATGGTAATGGCTAGGGTGGCTATTGTTTGGTTAAGAAAACGGTACGTGGGACACGATCGTTGTGGTGATTGTTTGAATAGCAATCATGATCGTATCCGATTCAATGGGTGTTTATCGCTTATGCCAGCAGTAAGGGCCAGTGTGGAGGTTGTTTAGTTTTAAGAAAAATGTATCATAGGGCATGATCATTAGAATAATTGTTTGACAACAATCGCGGTCATATCCTATTCGATGATCGGGTGTTGCTTGGGCGATCGATCGTCGGAAATGTGGCTGTAGCTGTGTAAGCAAATAAGCCGCCCGCCGTGTCTCCTTGGACCAACGGATTGTTGGAACAAGAACACGCAGAAAGATTGGCGTGTGTTTAAAGATCATGATTGCAGACAAGCTGAGCCGATCGGGTTCCTATATGTTTCATGTATTATGGCCGAAATGATTTGGTTGATATGCAAGCCATTGAAGAGGGTTTACCTTTCAGGTGAAAGATATTGAAGGGTGGCTTAATGCTGCCCGATTGCAGGTAAGTGAAATGGCTTTGTTGAGTGAGGGGAAGGCAGGTTGATTTAAAGGAAATGGGTGGTTCTTTGGGAATGCTTAAAGAACCCCCACAACTCTATCCTCTCACCCATTACTTAGGTTGATAAGTGGTCAACGCAATATAGAAAAAAAAGCGAGTGTAATCACTAATTTCAAAAGACTATCCCCTTCGCTGTTTGATATCATATCAGTTTCGTTCTATGTTGAATAAAAGCAGCATTCTATGGGTCACATTCGTTTTCGAACTTGTAATGTTAGGCCTGGCGCAAGGCTAATAACCTTGACCGAAAAAACAAATTATTAAGGACATTTAACAAGTCTCGAATAAGGACCGGATACCTGTGGAGAGACTTGCTAAATAAGGCCAATACCGAATCCCCGTTGTAGTGGTGATGATGATGATTATGATGCATGTTCGGCCAGCAGTCAAAGAACATTACATCCCCCAATTCGTTGACTCGCATGAATGAAGAGATGTTATTTTTCGCTCGTTAGACCGTGACGAATTAAAATCATGTTCAAGTGGTCAATTTGAAAATATATGGAGAGTAGAGAATACCGAATTAATTCCAAAACCGGAGACTTGTCATTCCCCTCTTTCTCTCGACCCACAGCAGAGGTTGCGGAGTCACTGATTAGTCGTCAACTTCCGAAACACCTATTAACATAATCCCCTTAGTGACCGCTAATATAGTTTTCCTAGCAACAGGTAACTATAGATCTGATGGCGTACAAAAAAGTTTATCTAGTCCTTTTGCCCTATGGCTGGGCATAAGAATATACTCACAGCTAGGCCGGCTTGTATCATTTTGTGACGATAGTGAAGAGAGTGTGATTAGTACCGACACTATGACGGTTAGAATCCCTAAAAGATAGAACCTCAACACATCAGATCTATACTCAAGTACACCCAACTGATGTGGAATTCCAATGGCATACGGCTCTGATGATTTTTTGATTTATTCGATTTTCCCTTTTCGGTGTTGTTCTTCACTACTGTTTGTGTATGCATCTGTTAGGAAGGCCTCAGGCTTGCCATAAAAGACGACTAAAGCCCAAACGGTAGGTGACGTCCCAACACTCTGCCGCCCCATAAAATACCACCTTATCAAGCTGTAGGCTCCATGATATCGTCAGGAAAATCGTTGGCCATCTTTCGGAGCTTAACTGACGGAGAGGTTCGAAAAAAGTTATTTTAGGTGAGATACCACTCCATAACATAACATAATCGTCCTCAAATCCGATTGGTTAGTAAATTCTAACAACTAAGGCTTTCGGCTAGTTTGGCATTAAATATTTAAATGTACACATAAATATTTAATGCCAAACTAGCCGAAAGCCTTAGTTGCTAGCGCTATTAGATTTAAGTTATTATGTAATTTACTTACATGGTAATAAATAAATAAATAAAAATAAAAAAATAAATTCTAACAAACAAACAAAAAATAAACTGACTAGGCTAAGAGACTTTCACTGTTAGTGGCAATTTAAATCAACTCATGAAGGATAACCGAAGTGGTTCTGCAAACACCTTAGATCTTTTTTTGTCATCCGAGTCAAGCATTTACACCGTAGAAACCTCTGCGCCATTGCGAAACTCAGATCAGCGTTAGTGTCGGTTGTGCAATCACATCCCAAACGAATAACCAACCTAAGCAGCTTCACCAAGTATGGAGGTACGAAACTGCTAGCTGGGACGGTTTCCGTGATTTCTTCACGTCCTTTCCGTGCTCAGGAGTGCGCTTGGGAGACTCCTATGTCAGTGCCAGCGCGGAGTCAATCACAGAAATTGTTCTTCTTAGTGTGGTGCTTTTCATTCCACATTCCATTAAATGAAATTCATCCGATAACCCTTGGTTTGATTGATACCCCGATGAAGGTATAGCGTTTGCAACGATAGTGAAGAATGTGTAATTCAAACTGGCGCTATGACGGTTAGACTCAGTAAAAATGGAACCAAGGCTCAACACATCAGGCCACTGCCGCGTGTACGAATTCGATTTCTAAACTCAAGTACACTGAACTGATGTCGAATTGTTATATTATCGCTATGGTACACGGCTCTGATGCTTTGCTTATTCGAATTTCCTTTCGATGTTCTTCACTATTTGCTTGTATATTGTGTGTGTTTTTGGTGTGGGCTGTGAGGTTCCGCCCACGAACTATTCTTATATTTTATTTCGACAATATAAATTTAATATGTTATATTGATAACTTACAACAAAGAAAACCTCCAACGTTATATTTTTTTTTATCGCTTCTAATATATATTTCACTCCTCGCGGTTGGTTCTCCACTGTTTTAAATTATATATGTTTGGTGGTACTCACGGTTTTCCTGGTTCGGTTCAGAATTCTACCGGGGTTTGGCTGACCTTTGTAACTTCCTCCATTGTCGGCCGGTTAGGTGGTGCTGGTTGCTCGTTGAATCGCTGGAAGTTAGGGTTGCTCTCTTTTGTCTCTTCGCAGTTTCTCCAACGGTTGGCAAAGAGAAGAAGGAGGTGAACGGAAGAACGGCATGAGTTGAATCCACTTACGGTCGTGCCCTAATCCAGGGTCTTGCTTCCTCCCTCCTTCGTCGATATGTGCAATGACTTAAAATTACATTTCTTCTCTCGACCGGTGGTACTAGAATGAATAGATATCGATTACACAGTAACTAAGACTTTTATTACGATTATTTAATGTTGTTTTACAGAAAGGTTTTTGTTGATTAGGGTGATTAACGTTGGGTAGCCTTCAAAGCAACCTTTTCTTTTTTTTTTTCCTCTTTTAATTCAAAAACTTTTTTCCTCTCGGAGAACAACTAGTTTCTTTTACTTGCAACCATATTCACTCACAACTGTCACCACGGTTCTTGTTTTTTTTTCTCCGTTTCTTTTTTGTTCATTCACCTCACCGCTATCACAACGACAGAATCGAACTCCGACGAAGATTAACCTCGGAACCACTCGAAGACATCATCGGCGGGGAGAAACCGGGTCCATGTACCAACCATCCACTTCAGATTCCCAATTTAAACCCAAATTGAAACTGACATTTGCCTGTAATGCACGTGTTTAACCCTTAAATTGCTCAAACGTTCTACATGCCGTGTACTCCTGTTTATGTTTTAATGCTCCCTCGCTGGGACAAAGGCTGTGGGGGAGCCACCACGTAACACTATTCAATGCATTCTCTTTGGACTGGACTATAAAAAAGTCATCGGCCCGGATTGAAGGTCAGCAGTAGTCCTAATAATGGTGCTCCAGAACTGTCGCCTGTTCTTAACAAACTTTTTTGCGTATCTTATGCACAGGGGACCTTTCCTAGTTGCTAGTAAATCTCTCGAGGTGAGTCAATCCCAAGGAAGGGTAACAAGTGTCTCGCGCAAAATTTCCGGCCGATAGAATTACTGTCTATGTTATTCAAGATGATGAAAAGGGTCATCAATGCCGAGTCGATTAAATATTTGGAATGCAATGTCCTTCTTAATGAACGTTAATATGGATTCCGTAGCAGGTCTTCCACGGGAGATCTTTTGACATTCCATCCGCCATTAAAAAACATGGTGAATTAGGGGCGTTTGCATTGAATATTTCCAAAGCTTTTGTCTGGTACAGAACGTTACTGAGCAAGCTTCGTTCATTCGAACATTCCCAACAACTTTGCGACCGGGCAAAGAGCTTCCTCCAGCATATCCTCAACCTAGTTAAGACCATACAGAGACGGGTGACCCGTTAGAAAGTGGACGCAGCACAGATATCGGAACTGTAGTCGCAACCAAATCGAAGGCGCGTAACGGAGCTATAGCGTTTGCGACGTTAGTGAAAAACGTGTGATTCGAACTGACGCTATGGCGGTTATAATCATTAAAAATTGAACCAATGCTCAACACATCAGGCTACTGCCGGCTGTACGAATTTGATTTGTGGGGGCTCTCTATACTACATTAAGAACCAACCCACAATTTCAACTTAATTTCGACTGCCTACAGCGCGTCACATTATCCCCTATCCCACCGTTCAGCTATTTTACCTGTAAAAGAAAGCATAGCTGAATTCATTATTCTATGCAGATAATGCAGAATTGAATTCAGCTCCCTTTTGCCATACAGCAACTCCATTTCATTAACCCTATGAGATTTCTACCGGAAATCTCAACGTCATATTGGTTAGCAACAACTAAACCTAACCAAACCACGCTGTTGCATCATAGCAAAACCACTGGGGTTATTTCAGCGTCTTTGAGCCTGGTTCTCACGCTGATTAATTCCCAAGCATCAGCGGCGTCCTATTGACTTTCCCCAGACACTATTCGCTGGGGATCAATGATCTCTTTTTACAGGTGAATAGCAAAAACCATTTTTCCTCTCCTTTCCGTTTTTATCTTCCCATAGTTCAATCCACTCTGAGATCACCACAGTCACCGCACTAGGTCAGTGGGTCATCCTCAGGGGTTGCATTGATACACGCACACCAAAGCCAGATCAGCCCTAGGTTATTGTGCTTTTCCTTTTGATATCTTCATCTACCTGTCCATTGAGACAAAATCGTTGTATAAATCAAAATTAAAACTTCTCGTGTAACATAGGAACGAAATCGTTGTTTTATAAATCAAAAGTAAAAGTTCACGTGTCGTAACGTAGGAACAAAATCGTTGTTGTATAAATCGAAATTGAAAGTGCACGTGTTGTAACACCAGTTGTTCCTATTAGAAAAACAAAACACATCACTAAAAAAACAATTAACAACGAAACCATCGCTATAGTGTTTTATTTTCACCTTAATGGATTTTTGGATATTCCTTGCGAACAATTTTCGGCGAAACAAGTTTTGGGGGATTGAGTGAACCCATGTCATACGTTGACAAACAACTTCAACCTCCACAGATTTCTAAACTCAAGTACACTCAACTGACGTGGAATTGCTATGCTTATTCGAATTTCTTTCGGTGTTCTTCACTATTTGCTTGTATATTGTGTATGTATCTGTTATAAACGCCACACTCCTTCCTCCTCAGATACTTTGTTACGATCAACTTCGTGTGCGAACGACGGAGCTACGAACAAGTGAGCAAGAGAACGTCGGAGAAGGTGAGCGAACCGGTGCTGTGTGCGGAAGTCGGGACCGTACTAGTAAAGTCCTGTTTACCTATGGGATATGGCGTGCTGTTTATACCCAGATCACGTCGGGGTCACCAATTATGGCGTGTGGGACGATAGTGAAGAACGTGCGATTTGAACCGATGCTATGACGGTGAGAATCACCAAAAATTGAACCAATGTTCAACACATTAGGCCACTGCGCGTTTTCGACTGCGATTTCTAAAGTCAAGTACATTCCAATGATATGGGATTACTATATTATTGTTTGGTATACGGCTGATGTTTTTGCTTATTTAATTTTCTTTCTGTGTTGTTCTTCACTATTTGCTGGTGTACTGTGGGTGTATCTGTTAGAAGCGCCACATACCATTGCTTGCTTTATAGGTATTATCACGGGGACTGCTCCTCGAAGATTCGTACTATCATCCCGTGAAATGCGGCTTAATTGCATTTCAGAGAGCAACCCAATGAATTCCACCAATTTAGAATATATCGCCCGACGGCATGTGCATCTCTTCATCAAAACTCAATCCGTTTCAGAACAGGAAAGTTGTGGGTCTAGAGCGTTTGAAATAATAGTGAAGAAGAACGTGTGATTCAAACTGACGCTATGACAGTTTGAATGACCAAAAATTGAACCTAAGCGTTACCCATCAGGCTACTGGCCGATTTTTGAATTCGATTTTCAAACTCGACTATATTCCACTGATGTGAATTGTTATGTTATCGCTATGGTATACGGCTCTGATGTATTTTCTTATTCGATTTTCGTTCGGTACTCTTCACTATTTTGCTTGTGAATTGTGTATGTATCTGTTAGATACGCCACAGGTCTCTCTCCCCGCGTAATTGTTCCTTGAGCCTTACAATCTGCAACTGTTCAAGAAGAACTTCAATATTAATTTTTTTTATTTTTTTATCCTCATTTATTCAACAATTCAATTACATATTTCACTGAAGACTAAATGTTAACATCTATTTTACAAATAACATTCTTACATTAACTTACTGGCTCTTCGCAAGCACTCTAAATTATACATTATCATATTTCATATGCCTTTCGGCGTACAATAACTGTTTTTATAACATGTCACAATAATTGATATGTTTTCTCTTTTAAAATTTATTCTATTTTTTCTACATCCTGTATTATTTATATTTTTTTCTTTTTTTACTTATTTAAATAAAAAAATAGTTATTTAACGACATCTCAGGGCGCTCACACAGCGCTAGGTTCGTCCCTCCTGACGATTGTCATAAACTCTAGTCAGTATATTAAAAAAAAACCCACACATCGGCGCCAGTCTATCAATAGACATCTCAAAAACCTACCAAGGTCTGGTAGTCACTCCTGTAGTCGAACTCCTACGAAATTCAAGATATAATTCAATGGGTGAGTCTATTTTTGCATTAAAGGATGGTGTCAAAACTGATTTTCGTTAATGTTGATCTGATTTTTCCCATGATTCAAACTAACCAATTCAGTCATTTGTTGGTGACAGCATTCGGGATACCCGCATTCAATCGAACATATTCGACCAGCCTCTTCGAACCTAATTGCTTTTCAACAGGATATGCCCAGTTCATTTAATTTCAACCTTAACAAGATATATCAAGATGGATTATCTAACCGAGTAGATAACGTCCTCAAAGTTAAATTCCAACATAGACCCATTGTAAGTGAAGGACACTCTCATCGTCGATGCCAACGCTCTATCAATTCTTGGCACTTCATTTAATTCAATTTTTAGTTGTAAAGACCCCGTGCTCGAAACTTTGAGGAGTGTGGCCAAATTCATCGGTATTCTGAAGACACGCAAGAAATACTTTGCCCCATTCATCCTGGCTACAATTTACTATGCGTAAATTAGTCCTAAACTTAAACTCGCAGAATGCTTTCAAAATCGTTCACAATTCTATTGTACAAAACGAATCTCAATGAGGACGTAAGCCCAAGCCACTCTGTGGCGGTTCTACGAACCCCACAATCCACTATAGGTCGAGATATCGTCGTTCCACCAAGGAACATACTCACCTATATTCTAAATTACACATGCCCACAGACACGTTTCCTCAAAAGTCCTCCTTTCCACCTGAAACAAAGGTAACATGCATCTGGGAAGCAACAACCCCACGTATCCACAGATACGTGGGTCACAAGTCCGAGTTTTCCTACGCCTGCACGGCGATCGAAGGACACGACACAGCATAGAAATTGTGTACCCATCCATTAATTAGATATACACAAACGGTTGGCTCAGCTGCGCCAGATGCCAACAGACATCACTTCTCCGGCGATAAACTAATTGCGGGAAAACTACTTCGTCTAAACAAAGAGCAATGCGCTGCATCAGCAATAAACCAACGCTGTTCCCATAGGGATATGTCATCAACGATAATTACATTATCCCATGATCAGCTAGAAGAAAACCCTCACCCGGTTGTTTACGTAAACAATCCATTAGAGGTGTGAAATGCGGATCACAGAGTGATCTACAGCTTGCAGACAATAACCTCGCGCGTCTGTATGTGTGAGCGCGATTCTCTCTGGTAGAAAGATTCTCGATAGAGAGAAAGTCACCACCCAAAGAAAGTGAAAGGAGGAAAAAGAAAACTATGGGGTGAATAGGATCATCTCCGAGAGAAAGTAACCACAGCCGTCACAGAGAACCCGAACGAGAAGGGTAGTTAGTCCGAGCCGCGCAATTAATCAAAACCCCTGACTTCGCACTTAAGAAAAACGATCGCGAACACAAACAATACTTAATAACGAAAGATAGACAATACTTTTCGTGTCGGTCGAAAGTGCATGCGTGCCGGATATCCGTTCGATAATTAATAGTCACGGAGGTCAGATCCTCCATCCAGGAAAAGGAGTCTGTGTCGTGTGTCGAGATTAATACGTGTCCCGGAATTAATTCAGTGCGATCCGATTTTTCATATTAGTTATCGCATACAATGTGTTTTTAGATACGATAAGAACATTCCTTTTTTTCGATAAATCACTCGTCACTTATTTCATAAGAAAAACAGCGAAACTTGTAACATGATACAACAATAAAATAAAAAAATTAAAATAAAACAAAATTGTATCGTGTTTCATTTGCAACCGTGTTCACCCGTTGTGTTTCTGGGGAACAGTGTTCGTCGGAACAAATCCCCTTTAAAGACGTAGACTAAAATCCGTCAAAACTCTATCAAATATAAAGTACCATTGGATCCTAATCTTTCTTCTATAGTATCATCGTCATTGCACAACTGGACATGTTGAGTGGAATCCACGCTATTCAAATGTGTTTGCGCGGTACTCGTCAATGAAAATGCCCATCACTAAAAATTAAAACTAATTTCAGGCGTACTGATAAACTCAGAAAATCGGTTAGAGACGCAAACTTCCCCCATCTCCAATCCTCCGATCGGTTTCACTTAAAGTGAATTCTCCCATGCTGAATTATTTGTGCATAATCCACTTACTAAATTATTTATGGGTATCTATAAAAATGGATACGGGGGTCGGAGCGAACATACAGGTTGAAGTTGCTGCTTTCAACCCGGCGAAGGCCAGGACGATCCTTGTCCCTGTTCAATCCAAGTTGACATGCAGTCTCCATGTGACACCCCTGGATAGTTACTTCGGCACCTGCCAAGTAGTGAACCAATGCATGCAGCGACATCCTGAGAAAGGTTGGCGCAAGGCTAATAACCTTGCCCCGAAAAACAAATTATTATGGACAATTTAACAAGACCAACGGGAAAGAGACCGGTAGGCCGGCCGCTACGGATATGGGAGGACAATGTTAGATTTGACCTTGAGGAGATCGGATCAGATGGTCAAGTGTGGAAGGAGAGTGCACAGGACAGGGAACGATGGCGGAGTCGAGTCGGTGAGGTCATGAACGTCAGGGTTCCTACAGGCCAATGAATAATAAAAAATAATAATAATAAAAAAAATGTAACAAGTCTCGGATATGGACCGGATACCGGTGGGGAGACTTGCTAAATAAGGCAAAAGCGGATCCCGGTTTAGTGCCGATGATGATAAAAATGCATAAAATCTGATATATGTGAGCAGCCAAATTATAACTTCTAGATATCACTCAATAATCGCACAAAATGGTAAATACTCCTTCACAAATAGTGCTACACATAAAATAAGCTATTTCATAGAAACGTTACCAAAACATACATAATATCTTTGGTATTGTTGGCCATGAAAGCACACAAGCTGCTTAGGATCGTAATACACACGTGCCGGGGATCAATCAGGAATGGTAGTGGAAACATTTGAGCAGCGAGTATCACCTTGTGGGGAAAATCGTGTGTACTAAGAGAGATCGGCTGAGGTATATTAAAAAATTGTTTATGGAAAAACAGACAATAGCGTGAATTATCGATATTGAATAAGCAGCGCATAAGATATAAAATTTGTAGAAAGCAAAAAAAAATATAATGAAAGAATTATCTCAAATCAAAGATTTTAGTTTTAACAGAAAGTTTGTGTAGAGTTATTGTTTCGAACATTGTCATATAACTAAAGCATATGATGGTGTGTTACACTTATAGTGAAGCGAATCATTCGTCAGTCGAACCACGCGAGCATAGAATGCTCAGCCTGTTCACGTGTTTCCTGGTCATTTTAATATTCGGGTATTCAAGATTGCTGTACACCGATACCTCCTTTCCTTATCCTGTCTCTCTTCGCAACTCTTTTGTGCGCTTGTTTCACACATATAAAATGAAAAAACTATTCAAAATAAATGTTTGCGCCTATAATTATGTGCATTCGTCCAGAGGCTATAACAGCTCAGAGACGTAATTGAATTTGATTTTTAAATAGAAAGGACAGACAAGAAAGGAACCACTATTTCAGAAGTCCCAAACTCATTATAATAGATAACTTGCCGATCACCTTGAAAACTCTAATCGACTAGAAACCAGTTGACCTTCATCCAGTTTATGACAATTAAATAAAACAAAATCACTTCCACAACGAACTTTCTGATAACTTTCCTTGATACTTTATATCATTCCTATGCTTGTCAGCCGCATTGCTAATTCAATACACACCGCTATAGAGACCAGCACATCTTTAGCCAAAGTTGGGGAACTTCGGTGCTCACTTGACTTAAATGGTTATGTGGGGGTGGACTGACGTGTGTTGGCATGTAAACAAGCGCATCTCCAAGCAACTACGAACGTCTTTGAACTGCAAGTGGAGGCGGTAGATATTCAAGTTGTCGGTGGCGTCATTTCTAATGAAGAACTGGTGCTTGATTGCCTTCCTTTGTTCCCAATCGGAAGACGTAAACAAATACGAAAGAATGAGCCTTGGGATTTACATAGAAATGTTTGTTTGACGCACAATTTGAAGAGACAACAAAATTTGGGGTGAATGAAAAATGGAATTTCAATCAGCGTGAAGGTTTAGAGAAATAATTCCTTATAAGCTAAGTTGGAATACATACTTTTCATACACAGAATTGGTAACTTTTAACAAGAAACAAATCAGCACAAAATCGAAGACTTTTTCAAATAAATATAAAACCACTTTTAAACCAATGTCAACAACACCATTTAACATGAATCTTTTCTTGTTTATGTCGTAACTTATCAACGATAAGCAGCTCACAAAACAGGACACATTTGACCTTCCGAAACGGCGGGGGGCAGCATGCATTTGATTGTGCAAATGCTGGTTGTGCGGTACTCTCGCAGCCAGCTCTTTTTCACCGTTCGCGTTGTATGGCATTCATCAAAATCATAAGAGGCACTACAACCGGGATCCGGTCTTGGCCTTATTTAGCAAGTCTTCCTACCGGTCCCGATTTCGAGCCGATGTCATCTAGTTTGGCACTTTTGAACACCCTGGATCTGTTTTTGACATCCGAACAGAGTATTTATACCGTAGCTAATGTGTTCGCGATTTTATTTTCCGCGAATTCAAACCTCGATTCCGGCCTTTTGGAATCACCTGTGATCTCGCCGGTACAGTCTTCGATGCGGGATGTGAGATTTCGTCCGCGCACTATTCAACGCATTCTACCTGAACTGGATTGTAGGAGGGCAACCGGCCTGGACGGAATACCAGCAATAGTCCTTAAGAACTGTGCTCCAGAACTATCGCCGGTTCTTGGCAGACTCTTCCGCTTATCTTATGCACGGGGGGCCTTTCCTGCCTGCTGGAAAATCGCTCGAGTTCAGCCAATCCCAAAGACGGGAAAAAAGTGTCTCCCACAAAATTACCGTCCGATAGCATTACTGTCTATTTTATCTAAGATAATGGAAAAAGTCATCAATACAGAGCTGGTTACGTATTTGGAGTGCAACGGACTTCTGAATGATCGTCGACACGGATTCCGTGGCAGGCGGTCCACAGGAGACATCTTGACACTTATAACCGATATATGGACATCTGCGATTGAACGTCATGGTGAGTCAAGGGCGGTCGCATTAGATATCTCCAAGGCTTTTGACCGCGTCTGGCTCGAGGCATTGCTGAGCAAACTTCGTTCATATGGACTTTTCCAACAGCTTTGCGACTGGACGAAGAGCTTCTTCGAGAATCGATCGATCCGAGTTGTTGTGGACGGCGAGTGTTCGGATCTGTATCCTGTTAATTCGGGGGTGCCCCAGGGTTCTATTTTGGCTCCAACCTTGTTCTTGCTTTACATAAATGATTTGTTGGAGACAACGGATAACAAAGTGTTCAGTTTTGCGGATGATAGTACGCTTGTTTCCTCCTTTTCGAGTGATCGGCCGATTGCTGCATCAACGACGCACCAGCTGAGATGTAGACAGATTGACTCTCTGAATCAGGATCTAGATAAGGTCCTGCAGTGGGGAAAGGCCAATCTTATCGACTTCAACGCAACGAAGACCCAGTATACAACATTCACAAAGAAAACTGGATCATCGGTTCCACAGCTGATGATGAGTGGCCGGGCCCTCGAGGCTGGGGAAAGTTTGAGATTGCTCGGCGTCACGGTCTGTGGGAATGTATCATGGCATAAACACGTGTCGAGTATCGCCAGGTCAGCCTCAGGAAAACTGAGTTATCTTTTCAGAGCCAAGAAATATTTTACTCCGGCCCAACTTCTTCTCCTATATAAATCTCAAATTAGACCCGCGCTCGAATATTGCTCTCATGTTTGGAGCTCGACTCCTTAACATACCCTCGACCTACTTGAGAGCGTACAAAGACGAGCGATCCGCCTGATCGGGGACCCGGCGCTGACGTCGGGACTACAGTCCCTATCACATCGAAGGCGCGTGGCCGACCTCTGTCTGTTTTACAGATATTATCACGAGTGCTGTTCTTCAGAGATTCTTGGCATTGTTCCACGCAATTCGGTCTACATGCGCTCCACAAGACAATCCGACGGATCGCACCCGTTTGTGGTTCATCTCCCGACAGCGCGAACATCCCTGTATCAGAACTCGTTCCGTTACAGAGCGGGGAAGCTGTGGAACTCCCTTCCCACGCGAGTGTTCCCGGAGCGTTACAACCTGCAACTGTTCACAAAGAACTGCAACAGTTATTTGATGGCATCTCGGGGCGCCCACTCGACGCTATAGGTTCGCCTCTCCCGAGAGAAGTCTAATAAAATAAAAAAATAAAAAACTCCCAGGCTCTGGGCATCCTGGTCTACGCCATCGCAGGCAAGGTCTGCCACGCAGTCGCCTTCCATACATTCTGCAACAAATTTTGAAGTATGAGTTGGGGGAATAATATCAACCCTATTCGTCAGATTTTGCTCGCTCTGACTTTTATCTGTTCCCAAATGTCAAGAATGTATAGCCAGACAAATTTTCAAGTCGAATGATAAAAGGCATTAAATAAAACATTCGTCTACCATACTGAGTAAAATAAAAATGAGCATATGCTATTTTATATTGCTAAAAGTGTGTCAACCTAACAAAACAAAAATAAAATTGCCTTTGTTGCAGTGCCATCTATGAGTTGGGCTGAAATGTTTCACATGACCTCGTATATTCGTAAATTCCTTATATGACTATTCATCTTTCAAAGAGAGTTATATAAAGTAGAAAATGATTTCATTGATTATACATCCATTCGATTTGGAACATATAAAGCCCTTAATGTCAATTTTCATGGATACGCAACAGTAGTTTATTAGATTAACCTCTTATTAGTAGTTCAAAACAATTCCCCAGCAGTTTCCAATGAGTACGCCTGCAAATAGATTTAGGGTGGCACTCTCCATTCATTCGTAGCCAGTACAATGTAACACAATTATTTAAGTTCATTTCCAGGTGTGTCACTCTTTAAGAGGACAGATGCAAATTCTGTCGTGGGAAAACTCGAATCACTTGTCCCATCCCCCAAACTGTCTGGATTATTTTAATGGTCTACACCTGGAACCTAAGAGAGTAGAGATTAATAAAACAACAGTTTGCACAACTTGCCCCCATAATAACTCCTCTGCCCTGCTTCCCTTGCGTTTGTTTGCGTACATTTACTCTTTGTACCACAGCAGCCCCAGGGGTGGAAGGTGACCGGTTTCTTATGTTTAGTCAGTAGGTCGACCAACTACCCTTCCCTTTATTTATCCTCGGTGTCTTTGCCTCTTTGCATGTCATGCATTTATTGTGAGTTAAGCGACAGTACTAACGTTTATGGCGCTTCCGAGTGTTTACTGTTGGCTGTATTAACATCCACCCGCACCTCCTTCATGTACATTATATTGACAATCGCAACAAAAAAAAATTAGCAGGCAAATGTTAGGAGACTCCCCAACTGGCTGGCAATCAGTAATATAGTTGTCCCGCTTTCTATCGTTGCTATGTAGAAAGGCGAAATGAGGTTAGATTTTATATACGGTGAGAATGGCAACTGGAATTGGTTTGATGAGCTAATTTCGTATTCAAAGGATATGCGGGCAGCGGGAGACAGAGAGGAAGCAGCAATTTAGTGCCATTTGATAGCTCGTTTTCTGTGTACCTACGGACGATGGTATGTACTGGAAAAATAAACGCAAGACGGAGAAAGTGCATGTTCCCTCCCTCAAATGAAGATTGTCTAAATTATGTGTTTCTGTGTCGGCTTGAAAATTGCAACACTTTCGCTTTTGAGAATAAATTTAGTGGCTGCATGATGTGCTGTGAGATTATACGTACTTTGCTAAGGTTTTAAAATATATTTTAGACGAGCAGAGAGTAATTTAATGTCCACTGTATTTATTCGAGGGAAAAGGTCTAAGATAGTTCCCATTACTCAAGCTAAGGGATTGCCAAAAAAACACCAAATTTATATGCCAATACCTTGTTTATATATTTTCGTATTATAAAACTGTTGCTCTAATTAAATAATTCTGAAATGCAATAGATATATGCGACGGTATCTCAATAAACTCGTGTGTTGATCTGGCCACAATCGATCACAAGTGCAAATGTGCGACTTTGAACTTTAACTATATTAAAGCCCCATCAAGATGAGCTCTTTAACGTGGACTGATCGTGGAGGGAACATTGTTCCATAAGTTCATCACATGCAAGAGGCCTCCTTACATTGACTCAAATAGAAACCCAAGAAATCATAAGAACTACCAATCGAGTTGGTGAATCAATACGTGTAAGAATATATGTAAGTGAATTTATAATACTAGTGAAAATGAGATTGTGGCTGATATTGGATATGGTGTCAGAAAGGACACGGATTCACCAAATATTCCACCTATTCGTTCCGCCAAGTGCAAAAGAAAAACATCGAGATCATCCACAAGCTTTAGAACATTAATGAAATTAAACACACTGGTATGTTGTTTGAATTGACGGTTATTTATCTATTGTTTATCAGCTTTACAGAATACATTTGGTGTAAATTTCTCGCACTTGAAACACATTTTTAATCAAGTCAAGTTCGTGACTGTTAGGTAATTATTAATTCGGGAAATAAACTGTCACAATCTCACGTAAAAGTTAGTGTAATCAATTAAGCCTCTAGTCTTTTAAATGTCACGTACACATATCGCGCGCCAGGATTCTTAAGCAGTTAATCTGGAACAACACAACCATTTGAGTTTATAACTCCGGTAAATAGAATAAAAGTGCACTCGTACACACTCGCGACAATTAATCGAAAGCTCTGATCTACACTCCACTGTAGCTGAAATCTGACTCCTCGATGACCGTTGTGTTCAACATCCACTAGCGGCCATCGTGATCGAATTCCATCGATATGGGAGGAGCCAATGAGCGACCGGAGTGCAGTACGGTCAAGTTGAAAATCCATTCGCTGAAGGCGAGGATCAACGGGGGTGCGAAGGTGCACAAAAGGAAATCCGAATATCCGGCTGGCTGCCCGGGCATCATAAGCAATAGGGAATACATTTTTCTGTTGATGTTATGTCAACTGAACTTCGCTGCGACGGCAAAAACTACGAGATTTGGGTGCATGTTTATTTTAGCCATTGGATAATGCAAAGGAATGTTGCCATGTAGGCCAAAATAGCGTCTTCTGTTTACGTTGAGTATACAGAAGCATTTCGTTTCGAATAGCCAGCGTGAGAATCGCGGCTGTTCGTTGTTTAGACATGAATCGAATCATCAGACATGACCGATGCTGTGATCGTTCCTCGATAAGACAACGGATCATGTAGTCGGTCATGTAGCTGTACAAATAAATGCGTGTACATGAAGGCTAAAGCCATGCCATTGTAGGCAATAGATTTTTCTGTGACATAGGTCGACCCAAGATTTGTTTGCCAAGGCAATGACTAGGGTGGCTATTGTTAGGATTCATGTGGTGGTACATGTGACATGGTCACGAGTGCGCTTGTTTAAATAACAATCGTATTCATGTTTAATCCTATACTCGGTTGATAATTAAAAATTAGTTGCAGCTGTAGGAAACCTAATGGACATGAGGGCAATGTTTGTTTACTCTATTGCCCTCGCGTGTGGCATTACTTTGGCTATACACTACATGCAACGTCTCATCGGTCGATGGGTCGAGTGGGTGTTACTTTAAACAACACTTGAATTCGCTTGTAGGTAGCCAGTGATGGGCTGTTCTGTATATTGTCGATCGAACGATCGGCCGATGGGTCTGCCGATAAGGCAAGGGTGAACATGTCATGCCGTATATGGGAAAATGTTCCTCAGCTATGCGTATTGACATGTTTCGGTGTTTATGTCGGTTATATGATGGGAAAACCGAATTAAATTTCAGGACATGGGTTGGATTTGATGCCATGGCGAGATGGTAATCTTGCCGTGGACTTTTGTTACAGGTATGGATTGTTGAAGCAAGCTTTGTAATGCTCGTTTACGGTAAGCTGTTTATGGATGGTGCAGGTATTTGCAGGTTGGGGACGGGGAGTTGGATTAGGACGATGGGTGGTTCTTCGGGAAAGCTTAAAGAACTCCACAAGATCATGATCTCTTGTTGGTGCCTTTCATATCACGACGTTTCAAACTTGCGATCATCGCCGAACGTGTCCTATGCACTCGATCGCCATAAATCTTGGAGCATAAAAATTGAATTTGCTGGAAGATATTTTACTTTGCAAAACCGACTTTTTATTATACTACATTTAAACAATAAAAATATCCTAGGACGTAGTTTCATCATTTATTATTCAAATGACGTAAACCGTTTTCGATTATGAATTACACAGATCGAGATTTCACGGCCGCAGTGTCGGATATTCAAAAAAAAAAAAAAAAAAAACTGCTTAACTTAGCGCCATCTGGGGGCAGTCGACGAGGCACAAAATTAATCCGTTATAGTTTAACAATTTAACGATCAAATGCATAATTTTCTTTTGTATTAAATAGAGAAAACTTGCACATAAAAAGTTATACAAAAAGTAGTTGCTTTTGTCAACATTTTACTTGAGAAAGATCCTTTCGATGTGTAAAGTCATCGCTGATGGAATTTCATCGCCAGTGATAATCTCATTTACATATGAACGACCATTTTTTTGGCAAACAGTCTTCACACTAGATTTCTATTGCAACTTTTTTTTTTTTTTTTAAATATATATATAACACAAACAGCTTAAGTGTCAGAGCACACTGCGAGCGGAGGGAAAGGAAGTGGTTAAGGGAAGGAGGTATCGATGTACGTTGGTCTTACATGCCTGGACATTACAACCTCGAGGAAACACATGATCAGGCAGAGTATTCCACATTCGTGTGGTTCGACTAAAGAATGACTCTATATATTTATTTGTGCGCCTGAAGTTGACTGTCAACGTGAATTGATGCGCATTCGCAAATGCGGGTATGGCGGTAAGATATCCGAGGAGGCGGAACACATTAAGCAAGTTCAGTTGAGCAACGGCCGTGATAGTACCTATAGAAAAGAGATAGGCATAATACAATCGCCTATGATCTAACGACGGAATTGATCGACTCACGGCTGGGCCCCCAATAAGTTTCACTGCTTGTTTTTGCATCCTATTGAGCAAGTGTAGTGCAGTTTTCGATGCGCCTGACCAAATATGGGAGTTGAACTCCATTTTGGGACGAATATACGCTTTATAAATAGTGGCCAGGTTGGATGGAGTGAAGTATTTTTTTCCCTTATGGAATCCCATGCAGTTGGCCGCACTTTTCGAAGCTTCACAAATGTGATCGTTCCAATTAAGAGTATAATTAATTCGAGTGCCGAGGATTGATAATTCCTTGGCTTCGTCTATGTAAGTGCCGTTCATCGACAGTGTATTCACTTTGGGGTTCGCCCTTGTTATAATATATATAGCATAATCTGCTGATTGGTATTGACGTTCGAAGAGTTTGGTCGGAAATGTTCGTATGAGTATGAGAAACTCAACGTGCTATCATCAGCAAACGAGTGGATCGGGTTGTGAATACTTGACAAGACATCATTTATAAAGATCAGGAAGAGAGTGTATGACTGTGCGGAACCTTGGGGAAGACCTGCATTAATTTGGCGGGAGGAAGATTTGACACCATCAAGAACCACTTGGATTGGACGGCCAGAAAGATCGTCGCTTATCCATTGGATCATGGAATTGTCATTTCATTTTCAAAACATTTTTTTATTTTTATTTTATATTAGTTTCTAATTTATATGCTAGACAAAAAATGCTTAAATTCTAGCTTAATTATCTTATATTATAACTTACTGGTCCTTCGCAGACGCTCTAAGCTAAACATTACTTAGCAATTGTATAATTTGCCTTTCGGCGACAGAACTTTGTGGTAGTACTTATAATTATTAGAAAGACAAAGAAAAATTTGAAAAACTTTGTCAATTTTTTTTTGGTTTTTTTTTTCTTAAAATTTAACTTACTTAATTTTTTTTTTTATGTATAATTTTATTTAAAAAAACTTAACTTACCTTAACTTAACTTAAATCTTATACTACCCTAATTCTAGAAAAGCTAAGTCTATGTAAGCTGGCTGATAATACTGTTATTCTTTACCGACTTTGGTATCCAGGTCTTTATATGCCATTCAACCACCAGAACTGTTGACGCTGTCCAATACTATCGTCCCGGTCTCTGTGGGAGATAGCCCTACTGAAGCGCAGGAGCTCTTCTTCGGTGAGCGTTATTTCCCGGTCGTAGCACAATCGCCCGTCTACAGATGATCTACTTACATGATAGATCAGTGGAATTCCGGATCTATCCTGTATAAGCCCTTTCATATCCAAGTCAAGGAGCGCCTCTGGGGGAACAAAGCCGTTGCGACGCACGCTCTCATAGTACCAGGTGTTTGGATAATAGGCCCCGAAAATTAGGTCATTGGTCGAGCTTATTGCTCTCGCAATATGTCTTCTGATTAATTTAATAATAAAATTATCCACCCTATTTATGTACGCTTCATTATATAAAGTCTCATTTGAATAATACCTAACCATACTGGACAACCATATATGAGCTTTGGCCTGATTAGCGTCATGTAGCATATGACTTTTACCCTGCTGTCAAGTTGGCTACTGTGAAATAGCCTCCTTGTCATATGATGGAATTGTCCACACCATATGAATGTATAGCGTTTGCGACGATAGTGAAAAACGTGTGATTCGAACTGACGCTATGACGGTTTGAATCACTAAAAATTTAACCAATCATCAACAAATCAGGCCACTGCCGCGTGTACGAATTCGATTTCTAAACTCAAGTACACTCAACTGATGTGGAATTGTAATGTTATCGCTATGGTATACGGCTCTGATGTTTTGCTTATTCGAATTTCCTTTCGGTGTTCTTCACTATTTGCTTGTACATTGTGCGTGTATCTGTTAGATACGCCACAAATGTAATTTTGATAAAGGGGCTGGATGCGAAACTCTATCGAAGGCTTTCGAGATATCCAGTGCAACAACCTTGCTTTCTCTGAAGTAGTGGATGGAATAGCTCCACTTTTCGGTATGGAGCCCCATCAAATCTCCTGTGGACCTGTGGCGGTTCCGCCTAACCCCACTGTTACTTATCTGAAGAACCCCCATAACTTCGACCGAACCTTATAAGTTTCGCTAATGCAATCGCATTAGCACCTTAAAGGCTTTACGCATCTAGGTTATCTAAGGTATAACCTAAAAGCAGCAAAAACATTTTCTTCCCAAGGATAATTAATGCTTTCAATGCATTATCGAGAAATGCCTGTAAAGAATTTTTCCTACAAGGGCATTCATACATGTACCAATGCATGTCTGCATTAGCGAGCAAGAACTGAGTTCCCAATTAGTGCAGATATTCACACTAAACTTCGACTCTGGCGCAATTGACACAGGTGGTATACACAATCGTCATGTTGTAACCATCTAAATTACTTTCCAAAGACTTGCAACTATTGATTCAGCTGCAAGCACTTCTCTCGGAAATACTTCTTTGTTTGAGTCTTCAAACAATCACCAACGTCGCGCTTAGCCACTGGATTGGATTCAATAGCGTATTTATATATATATGCAAACAAAAGAATCCGATTCTTCTAGTCGGCAGAGATACGATATACGATCTCCATTGTATAAAGTATCGCAATCCCTTTTAGCATCTAATGAGTCGCTGCTATTTACTAAGCTGACCCTCATTACTGAACGATGCCTTAGGTCGCTTCTTCCTTTGTTCTGCATCCCTTGTCTAGGTTTCGTTTCTCTTTGACCTGCGATTGTTAGTAAACAACCTGATCTCAACGATCGACTTCACGCACACCACTACAGGGCCTCACCAGTGAGATCCTCTTTCCTCGTTTTCACCACGAGAGGAACACTTTCTCTCTCGGGGAAACTCACCCCATTAGCGAGTCGGCTCTACACGAGCCGTTTATCGCGGAGTCCTTTTCCATCACCAAACCGAGCCAGTCGGGTCTCCACTACGCTACCGTAGCGCTGCGGAACGCGTAAATACGATGGGCCGCCTTTTAATCATCGAGGGGTGCGATCGGACCTCGCACCCCTGTGAGTCGTGAGTGTGCAAAATGGCAAACGCCAATATCCGCCCTCCTGCCTGTTGAATGTGATATTCAGTTCGCATACAGTTAAACAATTTAAATCGCATAAAGTAAAACTACTCCCGATTATGAGCAAAGTGTTATTTCAGTAATAAGTTTGATGTGTAGTCTGATAAAGTGTGATGTCTACATTAGCGGGGACATTAATTGTGCTTATCTTTAAAGTAGTTTGTATTGCGCCAGCCATTAAAGGAACAAATAAAGTGATGTTCTAATTAATAACTTAAATCAGTGCGTTTGACTTTCTTTCCCGGTATACGTCTTGCTCTGCGGTTTGGAACTTTTACTCACCAGGTGAACTATCTTTCAGTGGAACTTTGTCTTGGTTAAGCTAGTGGAAGGAAGTGAACCGAGTGCCCGTGTCTTAGCACAATACTTCCTCCCCCACAGACCGGTTGCTACAAAAGCCATATTGACATTCATTGAGGAGGTCATCTGATTCCAGATATTTCGAAAGTTGACGGTTAATTGGTGATTCCATTACCGTCGAGAGAACAGAAGTTAGTGATGTAGGTCGATAAGAAGAAATGGATCTATTCTATCTATTTGGGAAACGGCCAGTAGAATAAGACAAATGAAAGATTTCCCGTAGTAGTTTAACAAGTAAAGAGGAACATTTCTTCAACAGAATTAGGGGAATTCCATCCGGACCAGCGGATTAATTTGCGTTTAGCTCCTTGGGCGCGCAGGCAATAGTACGCGTTCGAAAGTTAATATGGCTCATAGTGTGCTGTTTATATGCTCAAGTTCAGGCGGAACTGTTGTGTTATCAGGCAGTGCTAAGTTCACTACAAAATGTTCAGCAAGTAGATTCGCTTTCTCTATTGCACTGGTGACTGGTTTGTCATCCACTGTAAGCGAAAGAATGGATGAGGATACCGAGTTTTGGATGATCTTCACAAGCGCCCAGAAGTTTCTACTACCTGTGGGAGAGTGTAGTATTTTTTGTCTCACTCTCTGATTATGCAAGAACTTTGCACGTTGAAAATATGCATTGCAGTCATTTCTAGCTCTTCTGAATCTTTTCCGGTTTTTCTCAGTATTGCTTGATTTATACAACCAGAAGCTCAACTCTTTAGCCTTAATGGCTTCTCTGCACCCGGAATCGAACAATTATACCTAGACTATAGATTTTTCTATGTTCACAGCCGTTTACTTCGATGAGTGACTTTTTAACCACAGTTCACATTTTAAACACGACTCCTTCTTGACTCTCCAAAACACAACATGTCATGTCTCCACTACTCACCTCTGCAAACATCATTCCGGTCTTCGTTTTAGGATTACTTTTTCTGACCATATTTGTAAGGCCACAGCCTGGCATTGTCATCTTATTTTTTTGCAAGTCTAATATGTTGTATTCCAGAATACTACCCTTATTAAATTTAACACTGAATCTCCTAACACATCCTTAAAAACTTCACTTAACATATATTACATCACTTAATACATACCATTCATAAACATTCACAATATTACCGGTTACAGCACACTTAATAACCTGCACCTTTTTATTTATTCAAAACAAAGCAACTTGGATTTTCGTCCAAATGAATTGAATGTGAAAAGTCACAGAGGAGAGAAAAATTTGAGTTCATAAAGTTCGTTTTGGAATTGTAAGTTTTAGTTTGAGTTTTGTTAAAAAGAAAAAAAAAGGAGAAGCTGTAATAAAAATAAAGAAAGTAACACACAATAAAAGAAAAGAAACAATTTTTCTATTCAAAAACGGACAACTTTATATCAAGAATTGAAATAAAACAAAACGCGAATTGATGAAAGAAGATTAAATAAAGGAATACTAAAAGGTCCCCGCTCTTCCCTCATACCGAGGAAGCACGGCGACGGACTTCAACACTGGTGGCAGCGGTGGGATACAACCAAAGGATCCCAAATAAAAAGAAGAAAATAAGAAGAAAAAAAAAACAAAAAAAAAATTTTTTTAAACAAAACAAAATTTAAAACAAAAAAAAAAATGTTTATAAGAAGAAGAAAAAAGTAAACATAAAACAACGAAAAACAAAGTAAACAAAAAAATTTAAAAAAAAAAAAAAAAAATTAAAGCACACAAGAGAAATAACCAAATAAGAAGAAGAAAAAAAATTTTTCAAGAAAAAAAAAACCAGACAAAACTACGAAAAAAAAAACATAAAACAACGAAGAAAAAAAAAACATAAAACAACGAAAAAAAAATCCAGCAAAAGACCAGGATATTCAACTTCTAGGGCGTGAAGTCTGCCTGGCAAGAATAACAAAATAATATAAAATAAAGAAAGGAACACAAAGAGGAACTCTACGACACAACAAAGAAGAAAAAAAGGGACAACAATAAGAAATTCAACAAGACTTCTATCAACATCTAGAGTAGTAAGAAATTTTTTCAATATTTTGTTTTTTCTCTCTAAATTTTTTAGGAATATTTTCTACTTGGAAGCTTTCCTTTTTACTAACATACATTTTTTTCGATAGAAATTTCTATCTATATTCTTTGAAAATTCTCTTTTCAGTTTTTTTTCGACGACATTTCCGTTTCTTTTCCTTCTCGTCGAAAATTTTCTTTCTTTTCAGTTTTGGGTCCAAACCATATCGTTTCCATATATATATATTGAATAATAACATAAAGGCCATTTTTTCATAAACCATATTTTTAAGAATTGATAACAAATTTTCGCCATACTTTAATTCAAATTTTCAATATTACGAGCCCATATTACACGAGACAGGCGGCTAGGCAGGGGGAAGAACAATTCCACTATCAACAGATACTCAGTAAAACCCCTGAAATGGCTCTGTCTGTCGGAATTTCTGATGTTTTCAGAATCGTCCCTACCTTTGACGGGAAACCCTGCGACTTAGGTAAATTTATTTCCGGGGGAGACGTTTTATTTAGATCCATAAAGAAGGCAGACCCGGATATATACGAGACATTTTTAGATCTAGTCAAAAATAGACTAGAGGGTCATGCTTACGATCTGATCAGGTATAGCAAAATCGCTAAGTGGGAGGATTTAAAAGATAAACTCGAATCGGAATATAAAGAGGAGCAATCTCGGTCGACGGCACACAATGAGTTGATTTCTCTGAAACAACGCTACAGAGAAACCGTCCGGGAATACGGCGATAGAGTCGCGAATGCTCTAAGGACTTTAAACTCTGCCACGTGTGAAATAACAGCAGACGCGGTGGTTAGGGAATATTTAATGGAAGAAAACAAAAAATTGGCCGTACAAACATTTGAAGATGGACTAATGAACGAACAGCTAAAGATACTAGCTAAAGTCCATGGGGGAAATAATTTAAAACAGTCGATTGCACATGTAGTATCACATGCGGCTCGAATGGACAACTCTCCCAGGTCATATCAATATAACGAAAAACCTACATTCAATAGTATAGTCTGCCAAACCTGTGGTAAGCCAGGGCATACACAGGACACATGTTATCGGAACATGCAATCCAACTTTTTTCCGAATAGACAACCCATAAAAAGGGAATATAACATTGTATGTAATTTCTGTGGACGGAATAATCACACAGAGAATGAGTGTAGATACAAGATATCTAGGAATGGATCGGCTTCAACAAATTACCAACAAGGTACAACAACGCGTAACCCATTCCGAAATAATCCTACAAACTCTGAAAATCGTTTTGGTGAAAATTCTAGGAGCACCAATAGACAAAACGATAGACAAAATGTTCACTTTTCTCGGGTGCAAGAGTCGGAAAACGAGGCCTGACGCCAACCAAAATTTATGGAAGACAGACCAAAGTTTTCTATTTACAGCATTAGATCTTTGGAAATAGATAACGACCATTTTAATGAAGCTCCTAGCCAAATTTACCCTGAGCCCACATACTCCTATAAACCAAGCCATATAAACGAAGATAACCCTGTCCCTAATATAAAGACTCCGATTCATACTCCCATTCTGGAAAACAATTCAGCAACACAGACTGAAAATCCGAAATTTTCAGCAGTATTAAAGACTGAAATCGCTAATATCTCAGATATCCCTATTGACAACGCAGACACTTCAGCAACCAAGACTGAAAACTCAGCAGTATTAAAGACTGAAAATTCGGATCCTGCAGAAAATATACAAACAGAAACCCCTAATATTCCGGCTATCCCAATAGACAACCACGGCACTTCAGCAACAAAGACTGAAAATTCAGCAGTGTTAAAGACTGAAGACCCAATAGTTGCAATAAAATTCGAAACCCAAGTCAGTTCAGCAGCTAATACTGATGAACAAATCTTTTCAGCAGCAAAGACTGACGGATTAAATGTTTCTACAGCAGATATAACTGAAGAAATAGTTCAAACAGCAAATAGGACTGGGAACCAAGATGTTCTAACAGCTAATAAGTCTGAAGAACTATTCGAATCAGTAAATGAGACTGAGAAACTAAACGATCCATCAGCAGTGAGTAAGACTGAAAAGGTAGACGTTCCGACAGCAGTTAAAGCTATGGACAATGACAACACTAAGCCGAAAACAATAAATATTTTAAACAACGAAAACAAACACAAACACTTACTCAAACACGAAATAATAAAAAATGAAAATAATAATTTAACTAAAATAGGTATTGTAAAGAGTAACTATATAAATACATTACAAGTCTTTTTTTTCAACAATAAAAATTTATTCCAATGCAAAATACAAAAAAATAAAAGGTTACACCGTCATTTAAATTATTTAAGATCATTTTTCAAGAAGATTTTTGGTAATAATCATCTTTATTCAATCATCATAGTAATAGGCCCAGAAAGGTTTTGGAAACTTTTCCATAAATTTAAGGAAAAGATAAACACATAACCAATGGCCTTTGTTTTATTATTCAATATATATGAAAT
Organism: Microdon myrmicae; assembly: GCA_963931805.1. Lineage (NCBI taxonomy): Eukaryota > Metazoa > Arthropoda > Insecta > Diptera > Syrphidae > Microdon > Microdon myrmicae. The sequence goes on along the minus strand of OZ007499.1, from coordinate 49,293,258 downwards.
AATCTAACAATTGTAGGAAATGACGGAAATGGAAAAAAAAAAAAAAAAAAAAAAAAAGTTAATGAGGGGGACGAAAGAAAGAAAATTTTAGAGGTAATATATATTGGAAATTTTAGAATTAATATATATTCGAACGGAAAAGGAAAGAAAGAAAATTTTATTGGTAATATATATATTAGAAATTTTGGAATTAATATATATACGGAAATGAGAATTTTGAAACAATAATATTAATATTATATATTTAATATAATAAGTAATAATGATTTTTAGATAAGAAAAGAAAAGGTTCCAAGGAGAAATATTTAAATTTAGTTAATATATAATGTAAATAGACTATTTTGGACTATTTTTCTAGTGTTAAGAACTTTTTGATTATTGAAAAAATTTAGTTAATATATAATGTAAATAGATTATTTTTCTAGTATTAAGAACTTTTTGATTATTGTAACCTTTGATGAAAGATTAATTTTGAAAACCTTTGTAATGTAATTGAACGAAAATCCAAGTCTTTAGCTAATCTTAAGCTAACATATAGTTACTAGAAAATTATTCTCTTCAAGGATAATTTTCTTTCTCGAAGAAGGGTGGGATGTTGTATTCCAGAATACTACCCTTATTAAATTTAACACTGAATCTCCTAACACATCCTTAAAAACTTCACTTAACATATATTACATCACTTAATACATACCATTCATAAACATTCACAATATTACCGGTTACAGCACACTTAATAACCTGCACCTTTTTATTTATTCAAAACAAAGCAACTTGGATTTTCGTCCAAATGAATTGAATGTGAAAAGTCACAGAGGAGAGAAAAATTTGAGTTCATAAAGTTCGTTTTGGAATTGTAAGTTTTAGTTTGAGTTTTGTTAAAAAGAAAAAAAAAGGAGAAGCTGTAATAAAAATAAAGAAAGTAACACACAATAAAAGAAAAGAAACAATTTTTCTATTCAAAAACGGACAACTTTATATCAAGAATTGAAATAAAACAAAACGCGAATTGATGAAAGAAGATTAAATAAAGGAATACTAAAAGGTCCCCGCTCTTCCCTCATACCGAGGAAGCACGGCGACGGACTTCAACACTGGTGGCAGCGGTGGGATACAACCAAAGGATCCCAAATAAAAAGAAGAAAATAAGAAGAAAAAAAAAACAAAAAAAAAAATTTTTTTAAACAAAACAAAATTTAAAACAAAAAAAAAAATGTTTATAAGAAGAAGAAAAAAGTAAACATAAAACAACGAAAAACAAAGTAAACAAAAAAATTTAAAAAAAAAAAAAAAAAATTAAAGCACACAAGAGAAATAACCAAATAAGAAGAAGAAAAAAAATTTTTCAAGAAAAAAAAAACCAGACAAAACTACGAAAAAAAAAACATAAAACAACGAAGAAAAAAAAAACATAAAACAACGAAAAAAAAATCCAGCAAAAGACCAGGATATTCAACTTCTAGGGCGTGAAGTCTGCCTGGCAAGAATAACAAAATAATATAAAATAAAGAAAGGAACACAAAGAGGAACTCTACGACACAACAAAGAAGAAAAAAAGGGACAACAATAAGAAATTCAACAAGACTTCTATCAACATCTAGAGTAGTAAGAAATTTTTTCAATATTTTGTTTTTTCTCTCTAAATTTTTTAGGAATATTTTCTACTTGGAAGCTTTCCTTTTTACTAACATACATTTTTTTCGATAGAAATTTCTATCTATATTCTTTGAAAATTCTCTTTTCAGTTTTTTTTCGACGACATTTCCGTTTCTTTTCCTTCTCGTCGAAAATTTTCTTTCTTTTCAGTTTTGGGTCCAAACCATATCGTTTCCATATATATATATTGAATAATAACATAAAGGCCATTTTTTCATAAACCATATTTTTAAGAATTGATAACAAATTTTCGCCATACTTTAATTCAAATTTTCAATATTACGAGCCCATATTACACGAGACAGGCGGCTAGGCAGGGGGAAGAACAATTCCACTATCAACAGATACTCAGTAAAACCCCTGAAATGGCTCTGTCTGTCGGAATTTCTGATGTTTTCAGAATCGTCCCTACCTTTGACGGGAAACCCTGCGACTTAGGTAAATTTATTTCCGGGGGAGACGTTTTATTTAGATCCATAAAGAAGGCAGACCCGGATATATACGAGACATTTTTAGATCTAGTCAAAAATAGACTAGAGGGTCATGCTTACGATCTGATCAGGTATAGCAAAATCGCTAAGTGGGAGGATTTAAAAGATAAACTCGAATCGGAATATAAAGAGGAGCAATCTCGGTCGACGGCACACAATGAGTTGATTTCTCTGAAACAACGCTACAGAGAAACCGTCCGGGAATACGGCGATAGAGTCGCGAATGCTCTAAGGACTTTAAACTCTGCCACGTGTGAAATAACAGCAGACGCGGTGGTTAGGGAATATTTAATGGAAGAAAACAAAAAATTGGCCGTACAAACATTTGAAGATGGACTAATGAACGAACAGCTAAAGATACTAGCTAAAGTCCATGGGGGAAATAATTTAAAACAGTCGATTGCACATGTAGTATCACATGCGGCTCGAATGGACAACTCTCCCAGGTCATATCAATATAACGAAAAACCTACATTCAATAGTATAGTCTGCCAAACCTGTGGTAAGCCAGGGCATACACAGGACACATGTTATCGGAACATGCAATCCAACTTTTTTCCGAATAGACAACCCATAAAAAGGGAATATAACATTGTATGTAATTTCTGTGGACGGAATAATCACACAGAGAATGAGTGTAGATACAAGATATCTAGGAATGGATCGGCTTCAACAAATTACCAACAAGGTACAACAACGCGTAACCCATTCCGAAATAATCCTACAAACTCTGAAAATCGTTTTGGTGAAAATTCTAGGAGCACCAATAGACAAAACGATAGACAAAATGTTCACTTTTCTCGGGTGCAAGAGTCGGAAAACGAGGCCTGACGCCAACCAAAATTTATGGAAGACAGACCAAAGTTTTCTATTTACAGCATTAGATCTTTGGAAATAGATAACGACCATTTTAATGAAGCTCCTAGCCAAATTTACCCTGAGCCCACATACTCCTATAAACCAAGCCATATAAACGAAGATAACCCTGTCCCTAATATAAAGACTCCGATTCATACTCCCATTCTGGAAAACAATTCAGCAACACAGACTGAAAATCCGAAATTTTCAGCAGTATTAAAGACTGAAATCGCTAATATCTCAGATATCCCTATTGACAACGCAGACACTTCAGCAACCAAGACTGAAAACTCAGCAGTATTAAAGACTGAAAATTCGGATCCTGCAGAAAATATACAAACAGAAACCCCTAATATTCCGGCTATCCCAATAGACAACCACGGCACTTCAGCAACAAAGACTGAAAATTCAGCAGTGTTAAAGACTGAAGACCCAATAGTTGCAATAAAATTCGAAACCCAAGTCAGTTCAGCAGCTAATACTGATGAACAAATCTTTTCAGCAGCAAAGACTGACGGATTAAATGTTTCTACAGCAGATATAACTGAAGAAATAGTTCAAACAGCAAATAGGACTGGGAACCAAGATGTTCTAACAGCTAATAAGTCTGAAGAACTATTCGAATCAGTAAATGAGACTGAGAAACTAAACGATCCATCAGCAGTGAGTAAGACTGAAAAGGTAGACGTTCCGACAGCAGTTAAAGCTATGGACAATGACAACACTAAGCCGAAAACAATAAATATTTTAAACAACGAAAACAAACACAAACACTTACTCAAACACGAAATAATAAAAAATGAAAATAATAATTTAACTAAAATAGGTATTGTAAAGAGTAACTATATAAATACATTACAAGTCTTTTTTTTCAACAATAAAAATTTATTCCAATGCAAAATACAAAAAAATAAAAGGTTACACCGTCATTTAAATTATTTAAGATCATTTTTCAAGAAGATTTTTGGTAATAATCATCTTTATTCAATCATCATAGTAATAGGCCCAGAAAGGTTTTGGAAACTTTTCCATAAATTTAAGGAAAAGATAAACACATAACCAATGGCCTTTGTTTTATTATTCAATATATATGAAATAATCTAACAATTGTAGGAAATGACGGAAATGGAAAAAAAAAAAAAAAAAAAAAAAAGTTAATGAGGGGGACGAAAGAAAGAAAATTTTAGAGGTAATATATATTGGAAATTTTAGAATTAATATATATTCGAACGGAAAAGGAAAGAAAGAAAATTTTATTGGTAATATATATATTAGAAATTTTGGAATTAATATATATACGGAAATGAGAATTTTGAAACAATAATATTAATATTATATATTTAATATAATAAGTAATAATGATTTTTAGATAAGAAAAGAAAAGGTTCCAAGGAGAAATATTTAAATTTAGTTAATATATAATGTAAATAGACTATTTTGGACTATTTTTCTAGTGTTAAGAACTTTTTGATTATTGAAAAAATTTAGTTAATATATAATGTAAATAGATTATTTTTCTAGTATTAAGAACTTTTTGATTATTGTAACCTTTGATGAAAGATTAATTTTGAAAACCTTTGTAATGTAATTGAACGAAAATCCAAGTCTTTAGCTAATCTTAAGCTAACATATAGTTACTAGAAAATTATTCTCTTCAAGGATAATTTTCTTTCTCGAAGAAGGGTGGGATGTTGTATTCCAGAATACTACCCTTATTAAATTTAACACTGAATCTCCTAACACATCCTTAAAAACTTCACTTAACATATATTACATCACTTAATACATACCATTCATAAACATTCACAATATTACCGGTTACAGCACACTTAATAACCTGCACCTTTTTATTTATTCAAAACAAAGCAACTTGGATTTTCGTCCAAATGAATTGAATGTGAAAAGTCACAGAGGAGAGAAAAATTTGAGTTCATAAAGTTCGTTTTGGAATTGTAAGTTTTAGTTTGAGTTTTGTTAAAAAGAAAAAAAAAGGAGAAGCTGTAATAAAAATAAAGAAAGTAACACACAATAAAAGAAAAGAAACAATTTTTCTATTCAAAAACGGACAACTTTATATCAAGAATTGAAATAAAACAAAACGCGAATTGATGAAAGAAGATTAAATAAAGGAATACTAAAAGGTCCCCGCTCTTCCCTCATACCGAGGAAGCACGGCGACGGACTTCAACACTGGTGGCAGCGGTGGGATACAACCAAAGGATCCCAAATAAAAAGAAGAAAATAAGAAGAAAAAAAAAACAAAAAAAAAAATTTTTTTAAACAAAACAAAATTTAAAACAAAAAAAAAATGTTTATAAGAAGAAGAAAAAAGTAAACATAAAACAACGAAAAACAAAGTAAACAAAAAAATTTAAAAAAAAAAAAAAAAAATTAAAGCACACAAGAGAAATAACCAAATAAGAAGAAAAAAAATTTTTCAAGAAAAAAAAAACCAGACAAAACTACGAAAAAAAAAACATAAAACAACGAAGAAAAAAAAAACATAAAACAACGAAAAAAAAATCCAGCAAAAGACCAGGATATTCAACTTCTAGGGCGTGAAGTCTGCCTGGCAAGAATAACAAAATAATATAAAATAAAGAAAGGAACACAAAGAGGAACTCTACGACACAACAAAGAAGAAAAAAAGGGACAACAATAAGAAATTCAACAAGACTTCTATCAACATCTAGAGTAGTAAGAAATTTTTTCAATATTTTGTTTTTTCTCTCTAAATTTTTTAGGAATATTTTCTACTTGGAAGCTTTCCTTTTTACTAACATACATTTTTTTCGATAGAAATTTCTATCTATATTCTTTGAAAATTCTCTTTTCAGTTTTTTTTCGACGACATTTCCGTTTCTTTTCCTTCTCGTCGAAAATTTTCTTTCTTTTCAGTTTTGGGTCCAAACCATATCGTTTCCATATATATATATTGAATAATAACATAAAGGCCATTTTTTCATAAACCATATTTTTAAGAATTGATAACAAATTTTCGCCATACTTTAATTCAAATTTTCAATATTACGAGCCCATATTACACGAGACAGGCGGCTAGGCAGGGGGAAGAACAATTCCACTATCAACAGATACTCAGTAAAACCCCTGAAATGGCTCTGTCTGTCGGAATTTCTGATGTTTTCAGAATCGTCCCTACCTTTGACGGGAAACCCTGCGACTTAGGTAAATTTATTTCCGGGGGAGACGTTTTATTTAGATCCATAAAGAAGGCAGACCCGGATATATACGAGACATTTTTAGATCTAGTCAAAAATAGACTAGAGGGTCATGCTTACGATCTGATCAGGTATAGCAAAATCGCTAAGTGGGAGGATTTAAAAGATAAACTCGAATCGGAATATAAAGAGGAGCAATCTCGGTCGACGGCACACAATGAGTTGATTTCTCTGAAACAACGCTACAGAGAAACCGTCCGGGAATACGGCGATAGAGTCGCGAATGCTCTAAGGACTTTAAACTCTGCCACGTGTGAAATAACAGCAGACGCGGTGGTTAGGGAATATTTAATGGAAGAAAACAAAAAATTGGCCGTACAAACATTTGAAGATGGACTAATGAACGAACAGCTAAAGATACTAGCTAAAGTCCATGGGGGAAATAATTTAAAACAGTCGATTGCACATGTAGTATCACATGCGGCTCGAATGGACAACTCTCCCAGGTCATATCAATATAACGAAAAACCTACATTCAATAGTATAGTCTGCCAAACCTGTGGTAAGCCAGGGCATACACAGGACACATGTTATCGGAACATGCAATCCAACTTTTTTCCGAATAGACAACCCATAAAAAGGGAATATAACATTGTATGTAATTTCTGTGGACGGAATAATCACACAGAGAATGAGTGTAGATACAAGATATCTAGGAATGGATCGGCTTCAACAAATTACCAACAAGGTACAACAACGCGTAACCCATTCCGAAATAATCCTACAAACTCTGAAAATCGTTTTGGTGAAAATTCTAGGAGCACCAATAGACAAAACGATAGACAAAATGTTCACTTTTCTCGGGTGCAAGAGTCGGAAAACGAGGCCTGACGCCAACCAAAATTTATGGAAGACAGACCAAAGTTTTCTATTTACAGCATTAGATCTTTGGAAATAGATAACGACCATTTTAATGAAGCTCCTAGCCAAATTTACCCTGAGCCCACATACTCCTATAAACCAAGCCATATAAACGAAGATAACCCTGTCCCTAATATAAAGACTCCGATTCATACTCCCATTCTGGAAAACAATTCAGCAACACAGACTGAAAATCCGAAATTTTCAGCAGTATTAAAGACTGAAATCGCTAATATCTCAGATATCCCTATTGACAACGCAGACACTTCAGCAACCAAGACTGAAAACTCAGCAGTATTAAAGACTGAAAATTCGGATCCTGCAGAAAATATACAAACAGAAACCCCTAATATTCCGGCTATCCCAATAGACAACCACGGCACTTCAGCAACAAAGACTGAAAATTCAGCAGTGTTAAAGACTGAAGACCCAATAGTTGCAATAAAATTCGAAACCCAAGTCAGTTCAGCAGCTAATACTGATGAACAAATCTTTTCAGCAGCAAAGACTGACGGATTAAATGTTTCTACAGCAGATATAACTGAAGAAATAGTTCAAACAGCAAATAGGACTGGGAACCAAGATGTTCTAACAGCTAATAAGTCTGAAGAACTATTCGAATCAGTAAATGAGACTGAGAAACTAAACGATCCATCAGCAGTGAGTAAGACTGAAAAGGTAGACGTTCCGACAGCAGTTAAAGCTATGGACAATGACAACACTAAGCCGAAAACAATAAATATTTTAAACAACGAAAACAAACACAAACACTTACTCAAACACGAAATAATAAAAAATGAAAATAATAATTTAACTAAAATAGGTATTGTAAAGAGTAACTATATAAATACATTACAAGTCTTTTTTTTCAACAATAAAAATTTATTCCAATGCAAAATACAAAAAAATAAAAGGTTACACCGTCATTTAAATTATTTAAGATCATTTTTCAAGAAGATTTTTGGTAATAATCATCTTTATTCAATCATCATAGTAATAGGCCCAGAAAGGTTTTGGAAACTTTTCCATAAATTTAAGGAAAAGATAAACACATAACCAATGGCCTTTGTTTTATTATTCAATATATATGAAATAATCTAACAATTGTAGGAAATGACGGAAATGGAAAAAAAAAAAAAAAAAAAAAAAAGTTAATGAGGGGGACGAAAGAAAGAAAATTTTAGAGGTAATATATATTGGAAATTTTAGAATTAATATATATTCGAACGGAAAAGGAAAGAAAGAAAATTTTATTGGTAATATATATATTAGAAATTTTGGAATTAATATATATACGGAAATGAGAATTTTGAAACAATAATATTAATATTATATATTTAATATAATAAGTAATAATGATTTTTAGATAAGAAAAGAAAAGGTTCCAAGGAGAAATATTTAAATTTAGTTAATATATAATGTAAATAGACTATTTTGGACTATTTTTCTAGTGTTAAGAACTTTTTGATTATTGAAAAAATTTAGTTAATATATAATGTAAATAGATTATTTTTCTAGTATTAAGAACTTTTTGATTATTGTAACCTTTGATGAAAGATTAATTTTGAAAACCTTTGTAATGTAATTGAACGAAAATCCAAGTCTTTAGCTAATCTTAAGCTAACATATAGTTACTAGAAAATTATTCTCTTCAAGGATAATTTTCTTTCTCGAAGAAGGGTGGGATGTTGTATTCCAGAATACTACCCTTATTAAATTTAACACTGAATCTCCTAACACATCCTTAAAAACTTCACTTAACATATATTACATCACTTAATACATACCATTCATAAACATTCACAATATTACCGGTTACAGCACACTTAATAACCTGCACCTTTTTATTTATTCAAAACAAAGCAACTTGGATTTTCGTCCAAATGAATTGAATGTGAAAAGTCACAGAGGAGAGAAAAATTTGAGTTCATAAAGTTCGTTTTGGAATTGTAAGTTTTAGTTTGAGTTTTGTTAAAAAGAAAAAAAAAGGAGAAGCTGTAATAAAAATAAAGAAAGTAACACACAATAAAAGAAAAGAAACAATTTTTCTATTCAAAAACGGACAACTTTATATCAAGAATTGAAATAAAACAAAACGCGAATTGATGAAAGAAGATTAAATAAAGGAATACTAAAAGGTCCCCGCTCTTCCCTCATACCGAGGAAGCACGGCGACGGACTTCAACACTGGTGGCAGCGGTGGGATACAACCAAAGGATCCCAAATAAAAAGAAGAAAATAAGAAGAAAAAAAAAACAAAAAAAAAAATTTTTTTAAACAAAACAAAATTTAAAACAAAAAAAAAATGTTTATAAGAAGAAGAAAAAAGTAAACATAAAACAACGAAAAACAAAGTAAACAAAAAAATTTAAAAAAAAAAAAAAAAAATTAAAGCACACAAGAGAAATAACCAAATAAGAAGAAGAAAAAAAATTTTTCAAGAAAAAAAAAACCAGACAAAACTACGAAAAAAAAAACATAAAACAACGAAGAAAAAAAAAACATAAAACAACGAAAAAAAAATCCAGCAAAAGACCAGGATATTCAACTTCTAGGGCGTGAAGTCTGCCTGGCAAGAATAACAAAATAATATAAAATAAAGAAAGGAACACAAAGAGGAACTCTACGACACAACAAAGAAGAAAAAAAGGGACAACAATAAGAAATTCAACAAGACTTCTATCAACATCTAGAGTAGTAAGAAATTTTTTCAATATTTTGTTTTTTCTCTCTAAATTTTTTAGGAATATTTTCTACTTGGAAGCTTTCCTTTTTACTAACATACATTTTTTTCGATAGAAATTTCTATCTATATTCTTTGAAAATTCTCTTTTCAGTTTTTTTTCGACGACATTTCCGTTTCTTTTCCTTCTCGTCGAAAATTTTCTTTCTTTTCAGTTTTGGGTCCAAACCATATCGTTTCCATATATATATATTGAATAATAACATAAAGGCCATTTTTTCATAAACCATATTTTTAAGAATTGATAACAAATTTTCGCCATACTTTAATTCAAATTTTCAATATTACGAGCCCATATTACACGAGACAGGCGGCTAGGCAGGGGGAAGAACAATTCCACTATCAACAGATACTCAGTAAAACCCCTGAAATGGCTCTGTCTGTCGGAATTTCTGATGTTTTCAGAATCGTCCCTACCTTTGACGGGAAACCCTGCGACTTAGGTAAATTTATTTCCGGGGGAGACGTTTTATTTAGATCCATAAAGAAGGCAGACCCGGATATATACGAGACATTTTTAGATCTAGTCAAAAATAGACTAGAGGGTCATGCTTACGATCTGATCAGGTATAGCAAAATCGCTAAGTGGGAGGATTTAAAAGATAAACTCGAATCGGAATATAAAGAGGAGCAATCTCGGTCGACGGCACACAATGAGTTGATTTCTCTGAAACAACGCTACAGAGAAACCGTCCGGGAATACGGCGATAGAGTCGCGAATGCTCTAAGGACTTTAAACTCTGCCACGTGTGAAATAACAGCAGACGCGGTGGTTAGGGAATATTTAATGGAAGAAAACAAAAAATTGGCCGTACAAACATTTGAAGATGGACTAATGAACGAACAGCTAAAGATACTAGCTAAAGTCCATGGGGGAAATAATTTAAAACAGTCGATTGCACATGTAGTATCACATGCGGCTCGAATGGACAACTCTCCCAGGTCATATCAATATAACGAAAAACCTACATTCAATAGTATAGTCTGCCAAACCTGTGGTAAGCCAGGGCATACACAGGACACATGTTATCGGAACATGCAATCCAACTTTTTTCCGAATAGACAACCCATAAAAAGGGAATATAACATTGTATGTAATTTCTGTGGACGGAATAATCACACAGAGAATGAGTGTAGATACAAGATATCTAGGAATGGATCGGCTTCAACAAATTACCAACAAGGTACAACAACGCGTAACCCATTCCGAAATAATCCTACAAACTCTGAAAATCGTTTTGGTGAAAATTCTAGGAGCACCAATAGACAAAACGATAGACAAAATGTTCACTTTTCTCGGGTGCAAGAGTCGGAAAACGAGGCCTGACGCCAACCAAAATTTATGGAAGACAGACCAAAGTTTTCTATTTACAGCATTAGATCTTTGGAAATAGATAACGACCATTTTAATGAAGCTCCTAGCCAAATTTACCCTGAGCCCACATACTCCTATAAACCAAGCCATATAAACGAAGATAACCCTGTCCCTAATATAAAGACTCCGATTCATACTCCCATTCTGGAAAACAATTCAGCAACACAGACTGAAAATCCGAAATTTTCAGCAGTATTAAAGACTGAAATCGCTAATATCTCAGATATCCCTATTGACAACGCAGACACTTCAGCAACCAAGACTGAAAACTCAGCAGTATTAAAGACTGAAAATTCGGATCCTGCAGAAAATATACAAACAGAAACCCCTAATATTCCGGCTATCCCAATAGACAACCACGGCACTTCAGCAACAAAGACTGAAAATTCAGCAGTGTTAAAGACTGAAGACCCAATAGTTGCAATAAAATTCGAAACCCAAGTCAGTTCAGCAGCTAATACTGATGAACAAATCTTTTCAGCAGCAAAGACTGACGGATTAAATGTTTCTACAGCAGATATAACTGAAGAAATAGTTCAAACAGCAAATAGGACTGGGAACCAAGATGTTCTAACAGCTAATAAGTCTGAAGAACTATTCGAATCAGTAAATGAGACTGAGAAACTAAACGATCCATCAGCAGTGAGTAAGACTGAAAAGGTAGACGTTCCGACAGCAGTTAAAGCTATGGACAATGACAACACTAAGCCGAAAACAATAAATATTTTAAACAACGAAAACAAACACAAACACTTACTCAAACACGAAATAATAAAAAATGAAAATAATAATTTAACTAAAATAGGTATTGTAAAGAGTAACTATATAAATACATTACAAGTCTTTTTTTTCAACAATAAAAATTTATTCCAATGCAAAATACAAAAAAATAAAAGGTTACACCGTCATTTAAATTATTTAAGATCATTTTTCAAGAAGATTTTTGGTAATAATCATCTTTATTCAATCATCATAGTAATAGGCCCAGAAAGGTTTTGGAAACTTTTCCATAAATTTAAGGAAAAGATAAACACATAACCAATGGCCTTTGTTTTATTATTCAATATATATGAAATAATCTAACAATTGTAGGAAATGACGGAAATGGAAAAAAAAAAAAAAAAAAAAAAAAAGTTAATGAGGGGGACGAAAGAAAGAAAATTTTAGAGGTAATATATATTGGAAATTTTAGAATTAATATATATTCGAACGGAAAAGGAAAGAAAGAAAATTTTATTGGTAATATATATATTAGAAATTTTGGAATTAATATATATACGGAAATGAGAATTTTGAAACAATAATATTAATATTATATATTTAATATAATAAGTAATAATGATTTTTAGATAAGAAAAGAAAAGGTTCCAAGGAGAAATATTTAAATTTAGTTAATATATAATGTAAATAGACTATTTTGGACTATTTTTCTAGTGTTAAGAACTTTTTGATTATTGAAAAAATTTAGTTAATATATAATGTAAATAGATTATTTTTCTAGTATTAAGAACTTTTTGATTATTGTAACCTTTGATGAAAGATTAATTTTGAAAACCTTTGTAATGTAATTGAACGAAAATCCAAGTCTTTAGCTAATCTTAAGCTAACATATAGTTACTAGAAAATTATTCTCTTCAAGGATAATTTTCTTTCTCGAAGAAGGGTGGGATGTTGTATTCCAGAATACTACCCTTATTAAATTTAACACTGAATCTCCTAACACATCCTTAAAAACTTCACTTAACATATATTACATCACTTAATACATACCATTCATAAACATTCACAATATTACCGGTTACAGCACACTTAATAACCTGCACCTTTTTATTTATTCAAAACAAAGCAACTTGGATTTTCGTCCAAATGAATTGAATGTGAAAAGTCACAGAGGAGAGAAAAATTTGAGTTCATAAAGTTCGTTTTGGAATTGTAAGTTTTAGTTTGAGTTTTGTTAAAAAGAAAAAAAAAAAGGAGAAGCTGTAATAAAAATAAAGAAAGTAACACACAATAAAAGAAAAGAAACAATTTTTCTATTCAAAAACGGACAACTTTATATCAAGAATTGAAATAAAACAAAACGCGAATTGATGAAAGAAGATTAAATAAAGGAATACTAAAAGGTCCCCGCTCTTCCCTCATACCGAGGAAGCACGGCGACGGACTTCAACAAATACTATCGGGTGGGCCATACATTTTTGCAAATGGCAATGATTCCTTAAAACCGTTAGAGGGAGGGGCGCGCGAGTCGCTTCATGCGATTTCAGACACGATGGAGCGCTTCACGGGACAACAGCGTGCTTTTTGTGTAAAACAATTTTACAAAAACAAAGATTCCTACGTTGCTGTACGACGCCTATTTAGAATTGAATACGGATTACGCAGTATAAGTGAGTGCCCAAGTGTTAATTTCATCAAAGCCCGAGTGAAGAAGTTCGAGGAAACGGGATCGACAACGAATATTTAACAAACAGGGCGGCCACGTTCAAGAAGAAGCGATGAGAACATTCGGGAGGTTGAAATTTCCGTACCTCGCAGCATATGTCAGCAAGTTTTCCAAAGTTTGCGTAGCCGATTGCAGGAACGCCAACGACGAGACGAGGCACATCTCGATGATGTCATTTTTGAAAAATAAATTTCAATAAACACTTATTACGTTAAATAAATGATCAACAAAATAACATCTGTAGTTTTATTTCTATTCATGTTTCAAAATGTGCACACCCTCTATATTCTTTATTTTGGGATTGTTTTTGTCAGCCGGCTGAAGCAATGTATGATATGTGGGGAAGGAAGTATTGTGTCAGGCATGGGCACTCGGTTCACTTCCTTCCACCAGCATCACAAAGACAAAGTTCCGCGGGAAAGTAAACTGGAAAAAAATCGACGACGCAACGTCCACACCAGGAGTAAGTAAAAACACAAGTTGTTCTTAGTTGATTTTTAGTTTATTTCACTTTCGTTCTGTTTAAAATTGTGAATAATAAAAACCGTTTTTCACTTATTAATTTTGTTTGAGGGACAAATTGACCAAAAGCGCTCCAAAAAAAGGAAATGAAAACTCACAGCAAACTTATTGATAACAAACTCACTGTTAATTTTGACATATCGCAGCTGTAGCTACTTATTCGACCTTTCTCCGCCGCGCGACAGAGAGCGAGAACGGCAACGACCGTGATGGTCGGCGGGTGTAATACGACTCAGCGATAAACGGCTCGTGGTGAGCCGACTCGCTCATGGCGTGAGTTTTCCCGAGAGAGAAAGTGTTTCTCTCGTGGTGAAAACAAGGAAGAAAGACTTGGCAATGTATGTGTATGTGTAAGTGAAGATCACATTGGTTTTTTCATACACAAGGCAATGGGAACGAGTCTGAAAACCAGAAAAGGAATGATGTGCATCAATGAGATGTGACTTCGGCTAAGTTAACAAGGAGAATCGCATTGGGTGCTAAATGGGGTTTCTGTTTGTCCAATGCCGCTACTCATGAGAAATAGATCCAGAAATATGGGAATGCAAGGAGATCGGGTAGATCATTGTCTAAGCTATGCATTGCAGCTGTAACGATAGCCGTAATCCCCATGCACATGGTGCTAATTGATTCTAGCATATTTACAGGGAATTGTATTTGGGATACCACAAACGATGTGAATTGTTTATGGTATCGCCGAAAACCTTTGAAGGGCAGCGTTCTTTTGTTTGCACATGGTGCGAGTTAGAGAAATTGGCTTCAGTGTCAATTGCGCTTATTATATGCAGCTGCTTGGGTTGTTTATTGTTAGGAGAAAAGGCCGCCAGCCAATGTGTATGAAAAGGTATTTGTTGTACACATGTTGAGACTGGGATTAGTCAACTCAACGGTAAGATTCCCTGATTATGCGGTTGTATTATATATGAACCGATGAATTTTCTTTCAGGGAATTTATGATAAGCTTGGAGAGAATTCTTATAGGGGATTTTAAATACGAAGTTATGCATGCAAGTAAGAATGTAGGTATTTTTCGCTAGAGGCGTCAGCATGGACGCGGGTTGAGCGAAACCACCACGGATTGTTCACAGGAGACGTAGAAGACAAAACACTAATCGCACAGGAAACGATGGCGGAAATAGAAACACTTACAAAGTTCTTTTATTAATGTGTCCAAACAAAACTCCACTGCATGTCACTGAAAATTGTTCTCCGATCAATAAGGTATACGAAATAATAACTCACTGGTTTGGTTTAGTTGGCAAAATGTTTCTTTATTTAATTGTTTCGTTGTACATTACATATATGACACTGGTGGAATCAGATCAATGCCGCGCTCCGACCGCGTTGAATTTCCTAATTCACCAAATGGCAATAGCACGCAGATAATATTAATAATGACACAATACCGCGCACAGACCTTGTTCAATTTCTCAATTCACAAGGTGACAATAGATAATATTAATAAGGACACTCTTCGAAATAACTTTAAGCGCGTATCCTCAATCACGACGGCTCTGACTCGCACGAA